>PVKB01005944.1:0-79319 GCA_004027205.1 Ctenodactylus gundi
CCCCTACCCACCCCACCCTCCCGCCTCCCCCACCCTACCCCCCTCTTTCACTTTGTCTTTTGTCTTAAGTTCCAAAGGAGTTGTGATCTGGGTCTCTCATATCAGAGAGACCATTCGATGTTTCACCTTCTGCTTCTGACTCACTTCACTAAGCATGATGTTCTCAAATTTCTTCCATTTGCCTGCAAAGGCCCCCACGCTGTTGGACTTTATAGATGCCTAGTATTCCATTGTGTATAAATGCCACATTTTGTGTATACACTGGTCTGTTGATAGGTATTTTGGTGCCTTCCATATTTTTGCTATTGTTAGTTGTGCTGCTATGAACATGGGTATACATATATCTCTGTTGTGTGTTGTTTTGGTCTCTTTTGCATTTATTCCCAGGAGGGGCGTCGCTGGATCGAAGGGGATATTTATTTCTAGTCTTTTAAGAGAGCTCCATACTGTTTTCCAAAGTGGTTGTATGAATTTACATTCCCACCAGCACTGTTTTGCTTTTAAGATGCTGAAAATTTTCTCTTTTCCACTCTGTCGGAAAGAATCAATGGAGTAGCAAATGGTGAAGATACAGGAAAGAAAAAAATACTTGATGATTGAAATCCAGGAGACTGTTGGAAGATAAGGAACAGGACGTGGTGTGCTTTGAAGAGGACCTATGTCAGTAGAATTTGGAAATGGTTTTGATCCTGTCATCTCCACATGTGGAGTTTCAGCTTTCACTGAGATGGGTTGGGTGGGTGCTGCCTCAGTGATGCTGAGCAGGTGTTTTCCATGAAGGAAGCTGCTCTGCCTTTAGCTCACTTGCACATGTTACGTTAATTGGTGGGACTTGGATGGGATCGAAACGCCCCGTGAGCCCCCACTGGTTGCTCCTTGTAGAAGACAGAGAGCAAAGTTGTGAGATATTTCACTTCTTCTGAGGAAACCCGAGGCTTGGACTTTTTGTGAAATAGCCTGATTTTTATTTCAGTTTACATGGAAATGGTTAAAAGACTTGAGCTCAGCAAAAACCCAGACACATGCCACGTTTAGCCTGTGGAACGGTGGATCACAACCTCTATTATAACAAGGAGAAAGTGGCCTCAGACAGGACAGAAACCCAGAATCAAGGAGCAGACCTGATATCGTGTTGGTCAAGAGGACACCAGGCGCTGAACCAGGAGGGTGAAAATGTGAAGACACACGTGCAGAGATTGGCAGGCTGTGGACTCTCTGACTTACTTGATGCTGTAAATGTGAATTTCATGGCCTCGCGAAGGACCGGGGCTTTCATACATAACCCTGAGTGACTTACTTCAAACTAGGTAGTGCTTCCAAAAGTTGCCACCACCTGCTAATTAGTGCTACCATTTGGAACTGAGTCGTCAACACATAAGCCCTTGGTGGGCATTACAGATTTAAACTATAATAGCATTCTTCATTCTCATGTCCACGTCATTTCACAGATATCTGGGCATCTTCCTCCATTACCATAGCTGTTCCTTGCTTCTCTGTCTGCCCAGGTCCCAAAGCCTCAAGTGAAGTACGTGCAAAGGGAGTGGTTTAATGGAAAAGAAAATAGAAAAATCAGTCCAGTTTCATCTCCTTCCCCTACCTTATCCTTTCCTTAGACCTGATGGAAAAAGACGACAGTTTCCTCTATTATAAAACTAAGTTGAATTCTACTGATATTGTAATCTCCTTGGCCCCATCTTTAAGCTGGCAAGCATGGAAACAAAAGAAAATTTCCATGTTAAAAAAAAGAGACTTAGATTAGGTCATGTTTTGTTTGGGAAAATGTATGACTCTGCCTCGAGATAGTACAGTAATGCAGTTCCTTTATGGTGTGGCAAGAATGTTGTGACAGTTTCTGAACATAATAGCCTCATGGTTACCCGGATAGAAAGTATCTAGGAGAAACCTGCTAAGAGTTGTTTTGTAAACTCAACAGAAACTTGAGATAAAAATGTCTTTTTTGGCTCTAACTGCAGTAAAGTCATAGAGAGTACCATATGTGTGTTTCAAAAAGATTTCAGAAGAAAATACTTAATCATCTTTGTACTGAATTATATCTGTAATTCCTTAGTAGTAAATGTTCAGTTTTAACACATTTCTCTTATTGCAGATAATCCTAAATTGTCTCATTGTTGTGGTAAACCTAAAATAAGACTATATTTTATAATAATATTTATATGTAAGACTATCTATATTGCCAGGAACAAAGATATAAATTATGCACATGGGTGGCACTACCAGGATTCTCCAAAAGCCTGTGCATGTGGAAACTGTGGGCATCTACTCCTGCCACACTTTTTGTGACTGGCTCAGTGTCTGTCTCTGCAGAGGACTCCCTCATCACTGGCGAAAAGAACAAATGGAAACTGATGGAACGTGTGCACACGTTTGTTTAAATTATTTTGTTACTTTTGTAAAGTTTTAATCATGATGCAATGAGTTTATTTTCATAAGTAGGAACTTACCTTTTATTAGATAACACCGCTATTTATTGCAATAACTCAGTAAGTCTTGTGGAAAAGTCTTTACGGATTTCTACATTGCACTATCAACAATTTTTTTTCCAGTTAGCTGCTGAATTCTTTCAACAGTGTGTAGACACAGACTGGTTGTATTTTTGTAGAAAATTAAAGAGAGAGCTTCAGTCTTTTTGCGATGTTCTTAAACTCTGTTCTACAGAACATTCGTGTGCCTCAAGATGTTAAAGAGGTCTGCCAAGAAGAGTCAAAACGGTCTAGTAAGTTTAGGAAATACAGCATTTGAAGACTGTAATGAGGGAGAGTCTCAAAGTATATGACTTTATTAAGGGCTCTGAAAAGTCCATTAATAAAAGAAATCTGCACTCAATTTATTCAGGCACTGCAACTTTTTGATTAAGGAATCTATTTCTAATGATATTCTGTATGCCTTACAAAAGGCTTAGAAAATGCTGCCCTGCCTTTTCTTCATATCTGTGTTAATTCTTAATATACTCTGCCTCAAATTAAATGGTCATAAAAAGAGATGAAACAAGAAAATTTGGGGCATCATTTTCTTTCTGGTGCTTCTAAGGCTTTTTAAAAAAATTTCTTTACAAAACAATAGTCTTCAAAGTATGTGAAGTCTATGGGAGTTGGCAAAATGATGCAGGCGTGCTCTCTGATTTCTAGTGTCTAATTTTGTGAGCCAACAGACACTGTGCTCTTTCGATGTGGGGAATAGATAAAGCTACCCACTTATTGACTGTTTCCATTTTGTCTGTGATAAAATTCAGAATTCCCACTGAATTTCAATACATGAAGAATGAATTCCACTTCGAATACAAAACACACAGCCCTCTAGTGTTGGCAGAAAATTGTCTCTCGACATGTTTGTATGTCCCAGAGGATAAGACAATTTTTAAGATCTGAGAGATTTTTGAGGAAATTAGATATTGTCTGTGTCAACAGGGTATGAATTATGCTTTATAAGAAACCGAGATCCTGTTTCTATTAGATTCATGTACATTGTTTTATCCTTGGAGAAGGAAATAAGTACTGTAAATATGTTAACAGATCTGTTGAAAACTGATAGGTCGAATTTAATTTGTTTGCAACCCAGAATACAGGTATTTAATAGAACCAAATGGATGTGAAAATGGGAGCTGGGAGGGGGTAGGGGGGGAAAGGGGGAACAGAAAGAGGGAAGGAAAGAAGCTGCAATGTTGATACAATACATGTGTGCACAAAACGATCGAGTTCAATGTACCATTGTTTATCACATATATACATTAATAAAAATGAGGAAAAATAAAGTCCATATACACGGTATATTCTTAAAATATCTGATGCATCTAGATTATAAAAATGGAGCAGCTAAACTGCAAGACAGAATAATACATATGATTGGGAATTCAGAATTTTATTTTCAACTGTACTTTACACTTCAATGTGTTCTGGAAATTTAGGAAAATTATTAAAGATATGATTTTCACAATTGTATGACAAATGTTTTCCCTTGTTTCCCTCACAGAGATGTGAGTATTTCTGCCAAACTTTTAGCTTTCTAACTTACAAAATTAGGAGACATTTTAGGAAATTATCTGTCTATCTATCTGTGATCATTGGTGAGATTATGTCAATTTGAGGGAATGAGGAACCACACCTGGGATTGGGAACTGAGAACCAGCCTGGATTAGAGTGTGAGTGACTTGTGGGCTGACCAATGAGGGAAGAGCACCCACCCAGGTGTGGGAGGTCCAATTGGAACTCCAATGGTATAAAAAGAAGGAAGAAGAAAGCTTGTTATGGCTTCTGCCTCTGGGAAAGCTCTCGTCTTTGCAGTTGTCTACAGACACCGACTTGCTACACGCTGCAGGTCGTCAGCACAGATTGGCTCCCTTCTCGACTTATGCTTGTGTGCCTGTCGCTGCTCTTCAGTCGCCAATCTTCAGGCTCTGATCTTCACCATCGTTCTTCCAACAACCGAGATCTGCGGCTGACTCTCACCTCACCGGCTGTCCTGCGGTCCGAGATGGGATATCTACGTCATGGCTGAGCAGCCATCTTGGACCATCTCTGTCCTCAGATTTGTAAGCCTTCCTAACTGATCCTTTTGTTATAAATCTGTAAGTTCTGCCTTTGAAAGAACCCAAACTAATACACTATATGAGATCTTTATCAGAGAATCTAGATTTTACAAAACTATTAAATCCAGGTGCCAGGTATGGAGCACTCAGATCCTCTAGTCCTGTTCGCCCTCATTTGCTCCTTCTTCCGGGCTTCTCCTTCCTAGTCCCTATTAGTAGGGGCACCTGAGAGTCACAGGTGATTGTCCAACAGAAAAGCCACTCTCACATTTAAGAAACTCTTTTGTCAGGAGGGTTATAAAATTTCTCTCCTCTGGAAGTGATGTATACTACTTCTAGGCTGATGTTTGAAAACATCCCATGAGAGCAGTTCAGATTCTTGGAATACCCCCCAGAAGATGCTCAAATTCTACCACAGTTTCCATGAAAAGAAAATAGACTGCTTTTGTATTGCTGATTTGTGGTTTTGTCTGTTGCAGGAGCTAGCGCTAATTATCCTGAGTAATAAACTCAGAAAACAATCAAATAAGCTAGCAGTCAAGTGTTTCCATCAAATTTTTTTCCCATTAAATCCTTTCATGCTGGTTGATCTCATTAATAATGAGTCCACAAGCCCCTCGCATACTTACCAATAGTCTAGGAATGTGGTATCATGTGAAAACAAAAGTTAATAGTCCGAATAACCTTGTCAAAGGGCCATGACATTTTTTGTTTGTTTACCCTAGTGCAGAATTTTATTCACAGCCAGACTTCTATTCTGTGTGGCTTACACTCTTTTCGTCTTTTGGCCTTAGGGATTTTTGTGAACTTTCATTACATGTTGGTTTCTGGGACTCGTGTACTGCAGACATGAAAATCTCATAGGACTCAGGCAATAATACTTGTAAGTATTCGTTACTGCTTGGAGTTCACGACTAATGCATATTCAGCTGTCTTGAGCCTTCATATCAGTCAGCTTGAACCAATAGACAATCTGTATATATATCACATTTTTTGTTGAATGAAGGAAAGCGTAACTTGAGTCATGTACAGGAGCATGAGTCACTTATCCCATTACTAGGGGGAAAAACTAAGAGCCACAAATTAAAGGAGAAGTTTAGTTTGGATCATGGTGTTTTAGAGAATTTAGCCCATGGTTGATTGGCTCCAAGGTGGAATATGAAATGGCCTGGGGGACGGTTAAGCCAGAGGAAAGATGCTCTCTCCATGGAATCAGGAAGCAGAGAGAGGAGGCACTGATGACAGCAATAGAGCCTTTGGGCCACATCTCCAGGGAGCCCCACTTCAAGCAGGCTCCTGCCTAACAGTCCATGCAATTACTGAACTCATTCCATGGATCTGATGGTTAAGCATAGGACTCCCACTATCTCGTGATCTTCCAGCACTTGAGACTTTTGGGAGACGTGTCGGGTCTAAACCATAACAATTAGAAAGTGGGTAAATTTCCTGTAGAACAAATAGTGGATACTCTTAGGCGAAATGGCATCATTTGGGTGTAGGAAGGGATTGACACATTCACCCTGCTAATGAGGTGAGGGAGTGGGCCAAGTGGAAGCAGGAGCCTCACTTTGTGGCCAATAGCTCTGTGGCCAAACGTTTATCAGGAATCACTTAGTCCCCGAGAGTGTCAGTGTTCTGACTTATAAAAGTAACATCTGCAGGCCTCCTCTCTGTGGTTGCTCTGACTCACATGTAAGAAAATAGGCACAAAAATGCTGAGGAAGTGTTATACCAGGGACTTACTGTGATTGATTTAGGATTATTAGTTAGGAGTCCTGAGCGGAATTTCAAAAAAGCACGAATGTGAGTGTCATTCACATCTTGAAGTGGAGGTGCCAGAGGAGCTGTGGGAAGAGAAGGGCTCCCACTCCAATCACCCCCATTACCCACTAATTAAAGTTAAGAGGCTGGGGGTTGCCCTTCTTAGAACTTTGGCTTTCCACTTCTCTGGGGGCTTTCACCTCAAAGTATAACACACTATTTTTGATTCTGGATTAATTACTTCTTTAAGATTAATCAAACAGGCAAACATCACTGGAGGGGCTGTCAAAAGGGGGGGAAAACAAGCAACCCAAATACAGGCAGAAATCAGGGATGTAGATTATAAATTTTCCCCCGAGCTGGATTTAATTAGAAGTTGCTGGAAGTATTTGGCATGCGAATAGCTGCTGTCAGATCTGTACCACATTTCCCAGCCTTGGAACAGCTGTCTGTAGTTTTTCTTTCTCTTTCCAAGTAGACCTATGTAGAAAACCTGCTATGTTCTGGCAGGGTTTGGGAGTTATTCTCATGAGCTAATCAGATCAGCTTAGACGATACATGAAAAAGGTTTGAGTATTTTGTAGCTAAACAATCCTTCACTCTTATTTTGTTGGGGCTTTCTCGGGATGTTTTCAATGTGAGCTTGTGAAACCTTTTGGAGGGAAATAGAACACAAGCCGTGTGGCAGAGTGTTTGGTAAACTTTGAGCCGGTACAGTTTTAGTGCCCTTAGATTTATGTGTGAGCTGGCCACACACTTTAGCCCAGACATTTAGAATGTGCTGCTAATTTTAATAAGGTGCAAGGGGAAAAAGGGTCTTTGAATTTGGTACTGAAAAATCACATGCCTGCACAGATGATGCTTCTCGCCTGGAACAGCCACTGTGCACATGAGTCATGGTGGTCAATGGGAAGAAAAGAGGCTGAACGTTTCTGTGTGTCCCATCATCAAGCAGGGGAAACAGGTGTCAAACTCATGCTTTGCTGGTGATCGATAGTATCATATAGTCAGGCACAAGGGAGTGCAGAGTGTGTGTGTATGTGTTTGTGTGTGTATGCGTGCACAAAATCTCTTCAGAAGCGCTCAGAGGTTTTAAGCTCTTTCATAGAAACTGTCCTCACATGGGTAATTAAAAACTTCAACCTCTGAAGTAACTCTAAATGTGGACAAAAGTTTTAAAAAATCATTTTTTTCAACACACTGAGTCTGATCAAAATCCTGCATTTTCTTTTTTAATGAAAAATACAGCATTTTGGTTGAGAACTGAAGTAAATTGTGGCCCTGCTCCCAAAGCTCTGGCAATGTGGTGATCCAACAGGCCAGGCAAGGACAGTCACCAGTTAAACTAACTGTTTCTGCATCAATTGTGTTCTAGTTCACTCAGTCTGCTGGAACAGACTACTACGGAGGAAGTGTCTTATTAGCAATAGGAATTTATATCTCAAAGTTAGGAAGGCTGGAAATCCAAGAGCAAGGTGCCAGTGTCTGTTCAGGGTCCGGAGGGCTCACTTAATTGATTTGCAGCATTGTTAGGTAAAGAGGCAGCTAGGGGTTGATGAGCTGGAGGCATCTGCAGCTGACAAATGTTGGCCACCTCATTGAAAGTTCTCAGTTGTGTTGCTAAGGAGTTCGGACTTCATCCAGAAAGTAGTGAGATGCTGCTGCTATGGCTTGAGTATGATTTGCCTCACATCCTCAATCCATATGGGAGTTTAATCTCCCACATCATAATATTAATAGTGTTAAGTAGTTGACAACTCAATCTGACTATAGTGTTTAGAGGTAGTGTGTTTGGGAAATAATGAGACCTAGAAAAGTCATTGGAATGGAGACTTCATGAATGAATCTTGAAGTCTTTATAAGAATAGGGAGAGATATTAGATAGTCACAGACAGACATGCATATTCCTTAATTAATGTGACACTGATGTTGTATTTCCTAAACCATTGGTCCTGTCCCTGGTCCTCCAATCATGGAACTGCTCCTGAGTTATTAAGAGAGCTTATCTAAAATGCAAATTCTTGGATTCTAGTTCAAAATAGATATTTTTAATAAACATAGCAGATGGTTTGATGCATTTTGAATCCATGTAGATTAAAAACTAAGGATTGAGGGACAGACTGTTGGTCCAGGTGAGAGAGGAAAGAGTCCAAAACTATGAAGAAGAAAAATATTGAAGTTTTTGAACAGAGAGGAAATGTTCTGGTAGTTTAGTTGCTCCAACTGGAACATGTAAAATATCTATACAGTTTGGCAAGTGCATCTCATACTTTTAATGATAAAACATCACAGATCATTTGCATGCAACTATGAGTGATGTATGCACCATACCAATTCCAATTGACACAATACAATCACTTATTTTTAAAAAATAAAAATTATAATTATCGATCACTAATATTATGACTATGTAGTTTATCCTACAGAGATTTTTTTTAATTAAAAAGAAATGTTAAAATGATTTAAATATAAAACTGAAGTATTTGTTTATTGAGCTACATATTAGTTTTATTATATTAGTGGACCTGCATGAAATCTTATTTACAGAGATGTTTTTTAAGAAACATAATTTTCAAGAAAAAACTAACATATAATCATGTGCATTATATTAAAAGAAAAAAATTATACTAATTATCCAAAGACCAAAAATAGAATGATAAGAATAGTTGCTCTTGAAATACCGTCTCAAAACTCAAGCAAGTTTTAGTTGTTCTCTAATATTGTGTCGCCGGAATTTTTCTGAAAAATTTTTTATTTCAGTGTATTCTTACTTTTTCTGCAAAATTGCATATCAACTACTTTGAGGTTATACTTTATGACTAATTAAATTCATAAATGTTGACCCATTTAATTGACATTTTTCTTCTCTATATTATAAAATTTTAACTTTAGAAAACTCTTCTCAGTTGAATTAAAGTAACTAATAAGGCAAAATTACTAAGGTAGGAATTATTAAATTTTATGTTTTCATATTGAAGGATATAAATATTTTGAGTCACCATTCTTAAGATATTTTCTTGAAATACTTTTATCTGAAAAGCACGTAAAATGTTCCGTATGATTCTTTTGAATGTTTCACAATACATAGATGTTTGCTTTAAGATCAGAAGCCTTCTGATCTCACTATAATTTGATAAAGATTTTATATCTATCTATCTATCTATCTATCTATATTAGCTTTCTTAACACTGGGACACAGTATCTGACACTCACAACTTAAAGGAGAAGAGTTTAACTTGGCTCACAGTTTCAGGGGCTTCAGTCCACGGTTGACTGGTTCCAAGGCAGAAACTAGTTCCATGGCAGAAGTGTGTAGTGGAGCAATGATGCTTGGTGCATGGCAGCCAGGAAGCAAGATAAGGACCTAAGGTTAGGCCTACATGACTCACTCAGACCACCCAGATGTGTGCATTACCAATCCTCAAGAAGACCCTGAGCCATTCAAATTGAAATTGACAAGAAAACTTAGCCATTGCATGTGTATGTATTCAAGAGGGCTATTCTAGTAGGCCTGCAGGGTCAGAGGCACAAGAGTTCATAGTAGCTCTGCATGACTAAAGAGTCCAGAATCCAGAAACGGCTCAGATAAAGAAGGTGGAAGTTGCAGAAGAAGAGAGATCAGTGACACAGTGGCAGTCTGAGAGCTCCCTGGAGAGCTTCCGATGGCAGTCTGCATTGAAAGACTAAAGAAACTGGAATCTGATGTCTATAGGTGATGGCAGTAATAGAAGACATGACACTCAAGCAAAACGAGTCCTTTCAAACACAGGCTGAATTCCACTTTCTCTTTCATTTCATCTGGCTGCAAACCTAGCAGGCAGTGCCACCCACAGTCAAAGTGGATCTCCTTCCTCCATTTGCTGGCCCACATGCCAATCATCTCCCAAGATACACCCTCACAGACACAACCAGAAGTATGCTTCACTAATTTGCTTGATGTCTTTTCAAGTTGACCGTCATGATTAATAGTCCTAACCACCAATAGAAGACTCTAAAGAGATGGAGAGCTACCAATTTATGACAAAAATTCCAAATATTCATCAGAATGGTGAATGACCTGCAAGGTAACAAAGACGGACAAAAAGTCAAAATCAAAAGAAGATACGTGAATAAAATAAGACAACAAATAAGTAATAAAACCAAACAGAAACTCTTAAGCAGTACATTACTATAACCGAACTGAAAAACTCGGTTGAGAGCATCAACAGCAGACTGGTCAGTGAGGCCAAAGCCAGATCATTTGAATTTATCCAGTCAGAGAAACAGAGAAAAGAATGAGACAGCTAACTAAGAAAGCCTATGGAGTGTAAGAGACTTGATCACGTGAGCCAACACTTGCATTATGGGCGTTTTAGAAACAAAATATTTAGAGAGAAATGGCCAGAATACTTATTCAAAGAAATAATGATTGAAAATCTCTCAAATCTGTGGAGGAAAATGGACAGATAGAGCGAGTGTTTGCAGGATCAATATCCCCCACAAGGCTCTCTCTGTCTATAACAAGCAGAGTTTCAAATGCAGCTACTCCATCTGCCTAACCAGTGAGCCATTATGCAGGACCCAATATTACTGCCAACTCCTGTTGTTTTGCACAGTGATGGAGAAATATTTTTTGGAGGGAAGGGGCACCAAAATTTTGGAATTGTTTCTAGCTGAAGCACAAATTATCACATATACTGACTAGGCAAAATGAGCATGCATTTCTCAGCAGAACATGAAGAAAGAGAACTCTGTCTTCTGAAAGAAAGTTATGCCTAGGATTCTTTAAGGGCAACAAGAGGAAAGAAAAGAAACATAATTTTCAGTTCATGCATTCTGAATTAAAGCAACGTGCTTTTTCTTCAAGTCAAGGAACTAAATGTTTGATTTTATTTTATTTAGAAACCAGTATTTGAATCTTAGCAACTTTCTCCTAAGGGTAAGTTGACTCCTCCTATGCCAAGTTCACACTCATGGAATTAATTGACTGCATTACTTTCAATATAAGGTATCAAAGCCTTCCATATTAGCGACCCATGTAAAACAAACCCTACCACGTGGGCTGTGGTTTTCCAGAGCTCTATTAAATGATCTACTCAATAGAAGTTTACTGCAGGGGGAGGGAGAAATGGCAAAGCACAGACACTTCGGATGGCCTTTGTATTTCTTTCTCCTAATTTTATACTCTAGAGCATTTCATTTTCTTTTAATCATGGACTTTTTTTTCAGAGCTGTAGCACAAGAGACACAAGCTCTTTTAAAGTAAGAGCCTATGTGCAGGGTCCATTGTCAGTTCATGTCAACTAATTTAGTGAGAAAATTAGGGCCTTCTCTGCTATGTAAGTGCCTAGGGTAATCTTTACCTCCAGCCCGCTTTGTAAAGATTCATCCGCTGTCTAGGTATTGTCAAGGGCCTCCTCATTTATGATTGTCCTTAAAGAAGCTTCATTTTCTTGAGAGCAAAGGATCAGCTACAGCATAATATTTTGAGGTATTAATCTCTGCCTTTTTTCACCCAGAATTTCTATCTTTCCTTTTACATTCAAAGATTAGTCCCACAGAGAGTCCTAAGAAATGAAGAGGCTGAAGATACGACATTCAGTAGTTAAGTAAACAGGAGAGGTATAAGATTCAGTCACAGTGTTTACCAGGAAGGAGAAGTGAGACCAAAGCTTTCTTCTGAGCCTACAGAAAGCAACAGAAGGTGCCCCTGACGGAAGGGAAAAGGACAAAGGAAAATGCTTAAAAATATTTAATATGGTAGAAGTCTGAGGTGGAGTACAATCAACAGAGCAAGAGACAAAAGCCAATGATAAGACAGGTTGTTATTCAGAGCGCCAAAAGGAAACAGCAATGTCTGCCACAGAGTTCCACGTTGGGGAGCACGGGGTTGGGGGCTGCAGGGGGCAGAGAACGTGGGGAAAGTTGGGCAAGAGACTTTACTGCGGCATATGTGCGATGAAACAGGCTGGTGTAGATAATGTTACGAGGCTCTCGAGTGTAGAGACCATCCCTGACACCCCGACATTGGGAGATTAGGCAGATGGTTAATGGTGCAGAGTGTAAAAGCCACTGCAACATGGGTTGGGGTGTGGCCTCCTCATTGACTGACTTAGATCTCACAGGCATACTTGTGGCAAATCATTTACTGTCTTTAGGTCTTGATGAACCCTCCAAGGTTAGCCAAGCCTTAGATGCCAAAACATCAGAATAAAAACTTGGTCACTGCATGGAAGACTTTTCTAATTCTTGGCATCAGTGAGACCCAAGGCAGGTATGTAGGGCCCCAAAACAGAAAGTGCTGCATTAGATACCTACCCCAAAATGTAGCAACTCAAGCCAACAAAGTTATATTATTTTATAGTTTTGGCATGTTGTAATTTAAATTTCTCTTAGCTGAGCCTCCTGCTCAAGGTCTGTCACAAGGTTTCCATGAAGACATTGATCATGGCTATGGTCATCATCTGTCCAAGGGCTGCCACACGGAGACACCCTAGTCCTCAGTCTGTTCCTGACACATCAGTCTTTCCGTAGATGATCTCACCAGCTGGCAGCTGGTATCCGTCGGTGACACATGCCACATTTGTGGCATGTGTACCAAGCAAGACAGCAAGAGAGTGTGATATTCCAAGATGGAAGCCAAAATCTTCTGTAGTCCAACAGTAGAAGGGAGAAGCCATCACACTTTCTAATTAGAAGTACACATCACTTAATCCATCCCAAGTTCAAGGAGAGTGCGGCGACATGGCTGTCATGCACACGGTCTACGCTAACGTAAAATCTTGGCATCATATCAGGGAAGTAGCTGACCCCGGGTGTGTGGGGGCATGAATGTTGTAATCTTTGTATTTTTGTTTTTATATTTACACAAATTTGGTAAGATGTCATTTCTTCTGCACTGTAAATAGATAACAGAGTCTATCTCACACTTAGAGGCACATTGCCCACACAGTCCAAACGATGGGCATTCAATGTAGACCTGGTGACTGCATTGTCAGACCCTTTGTCCATCCCTCCTATGGCAAGACTTTCACCTTCTTGGAAATTTGTGAGACCTAAAGCCAGGGGAGGCAATTCATCACTGTGACTAAATATAAACCCCAGGACACATTTGGTAGTACTTATGATTGTGCAAGAATAAACCAGCGTTAATGGTCACTTCAGATTAACTTTAATTAAGTGGGTTTTATATTCTGCCATCCTGCTGAAGCAAAGTCCAATCGGAAATAACCTGACCTACAGAAATACTTTCTTAGCTGCAAGTATACCTGCTGCAAATCTTCCTCCTTGTAAGGGTTGCATAGTTATTCCCTTAGGGAAATATTTGTCGGGAGAAGCTGTCTAGAAAAGTTGCCAATGTGCCTGATCACTGCGATCACACAGCCACAATCATATGCCAGGTAGTATTTTCATATTCATTATGCCTGAGAATGAAGAGTCATTAAACTTTTTGCTCACTCCAGCTCTATAGGATCCTGGGTAATGTGAGTGCTTCTGTCCTTTTAAGGAAGACTTAGGGAGGAGTAGGGTTTCTAGAGCATCCTAAACTTGGTATTTACTGCAGGAGACAGAAATCTCCATTTTCCTTATCGATGAGTACGAGCTAGCATGCTACAAAGCCCTCTAGATATTATTTTTCTCTTTGAGGATATTTTCAGTGTCAGGTTCCCACAATGAATTGATCATTTTGAAGATCATAGGTAATGTCAGGTCTTCTGTTTGCATATGTATGTGTGTGCTATAAGACTTTGAAAGTATGAGGCTTTAAGAACAAGCTGATGGTGGGTACAGATATTTCTGCCTCATTCAAATGTGGTTATGAGATTTATACTAGCGAATCACCTCTGTTGTCACTCCTAGTTCATGTGGGAAACATAAAATTTCTTTTTATGAGCATCTGTTTGATGTGAAAGTCTCAGATAGGAAACATGATTTGCATTTATATTTAAAAATGGTTTAACACAATATAAAATAAATGGTTTGTAGTCCAAATAAATTTTCTTTTCTTTTCTTTTAGATTTTATTCTTATCTTCCTCTCACACCCCAAAACATGAATGATTTGGATCTTGGTTAGTATGTTTCCAGATCTCTTTTTCAAATTTTCAGTTTTACCTACAAACCTTTCTCAATTTTCTGTTGTCTCTTTTAGGGAAGGTGATATGTTGAAAACATTTAATAAGAGATTGGTAACTCTCTATGACATGTGACATTAATAGATCATTTTTTCATTTATTATTCTGAGGTCATATTGCATTCCATTTCACAGCTTTTTGTGGATGTGTTTTTTACATAGTACTAAATCTACAGAATTTGTACCATATGAGCCTTGTGTCTTTAAACCTGTAACCATCGTGGGGATTTGTTTAAAAAAAAAAGATTCTGAGAGGGAAATAATGCCAAGACTTTTCAGTGCATTTTTTTTTTTTTGAGAATAGGATTCATAGAAAGTTTGGATGAATTTTAACAACAGCATCATTTATTTCCTTTAGCTAAGGTATATAAAATCTAAGTATTCAGTTTGATCTCATAGAATGTTATGAATGTATACCAGGTATAACATTATTTTCTGTCTGACAGCATAATTGGTACCAGGAGTAGATTCAGGCAACAAACCCTCAAAAATGTGTTTCGGAGACTGAGTTGCTTATTATAGTGGGGGAAGGCTTTAAAAACCTTGTTTTTTGTGAGAAAAAGATACAGGTGGGCTATAGCATGTGGTCCTGTAGTGGTAATTAAAATTATCTCCAGTGGTTACACAGAGTGAAGTCCATTTGCAGGCAGGACATTGGGAGACCAAGAGCTGTGGGCACAGACTCACTGTTGCAGCCACCTCAATTCCAAGGTTGCAGCCTCACCTGGTGGCATCCCACACCTCTTCACTAACCTCCCCATTCCAGGGATGTTAAATACACTTCCCATCTCCTCTCCACGTTGGTCTTGGCAGCATGACTTTCATCTGTAAAGCATGAACAAATATGAGTTTAAGAGAGGTATAAAAAGAGTTACACAAAATTGCTATTAGAAAAAATCTGCCCCTGCCAGCTACTGATTCTTCAGCCTGCTTCTCAGAACAGGACACTCATATCTAAGTTGGAAGCAGCCAATATGCACATCAAGGTGAATGGATGAAAAAATGTGGCATGGGTATGACACTGCCATAAAGATAAATTTGAGTTATTCATAAGAAAACGGGTGCATGCGAAAGCATTGTGCTTAGGGAAATAAATAAGAAACAGAAGGCTAGACATCACGTGATGCCTCTGATACGGGAAACCTAAAATATGAATAAGTAAAAGAACAAAATCGAAGAGTGATGGCAGAAAACAGGGACGGATTGTGTGGAGGAGGGAAAGGGCGTGGCGGACGAGAAGGAGAGCAGGAAGGGGAAAGGAAATAAAAATGAGAGGCCATGTGTGAACGCACCAGTCCTCCAAGCTTAGTGCAATTACCATGTAATGCAAATACGCACTAAGGAAAAGAATAATTTTGGGGAAACTGAGACAATGGAATAGGTATGACCCTTGCCTGAAGTCAAACCCATCTAAATTTCCGGTGAGGGCAAAGTCACTCCAGTCACTCAAGTGCCATGTCATAAATTACTGACGTAGGATGAGTTGTTTTGTGATATTTGTTGATAATTGACTCTTATACCTGGCTGCTTCCCACTGCACTGCATGTAAGAAAAATACTCACTTAAGACCATGAATAGTAAACTGCCAGGCTCTAGTGACGGGCTTTAATTAGGCCCCTGTCTCTCTCCCCCAAAGATTGGGGCAGATACCATAAGGACTAAGCCACAGACCAGCTTTCCTCTCAAAATTCATACGTTGAAATTCTCTCAAGGCAATAGCAATAGGTGTGGGAGCCTTTGGAAGTGAGTTCAAGAGCACAGAGGCCTTGCGGTGGGGTTAGCGCCTTCATCAAAGTCTCCAGGGTCCTCTCTTGCCTCTTCTGCTACTTGAGGACACAGCGACTCGTTGTCAATTTGCAACTTGCAAGAGGTCTCTCACAAGAAGTCAACTATGTTGTCCCTTGAAGTAGAACTTCCAGCCTCCATTGCTGTGAGAAAGAGATTTCTGTGTACAAATCTCTCAGTCTTTGGTACTTTATTATAGCAACTCAAGTGAGCTAAGGCAGAGTTTTAATTTTAAAGGCTTCGGAGATAAAGGAATGCTATGGAAGAGATGCTTAGAAGATTGAATGCTTATAACCATTCCATGCTCTAAAGTAGAAACTCCATGCCTGGGAAGAGCTCAGCCCCATAGAGAGGACAAGGTGTGCTCTGTCTCTTGGTACTGACATCTCCTCACTACCTGTCTGGGACCCTTGCTGCACCTGCTTTCTGCTTTCCTGGCCTCACTCACTATGCTTTCTGTAGGGCTTATTTCTTTTCAGATATCCAATATCTCTCTCCTCGTTGGCCAGGAGTTTGGCTAAATGAGACTGGCAGAGAATATCGAGCCTCCATTTTCCAGAATTAGTGAATTTCTCTTGGAAAGCCCAAAGGTCTTATGAATCCTAACTGGCTAATGGAATCTCGTAATTCATCTGAGTTCTCAGTTTTTATACCAGCAGAGGGACTTAAAGGAGCTCACTCAACCAACCTCAAGTGTTTTTTAACTACGATGAGGACAACTGGATATGGATACCTACAATATTTTCTAAACAGGTATTTAGGTAAAGCAAAAAAAGGGGTTGGGACATTAAAGCTTCTTCATGCTGTTCCTTCTCTCATGCTGCAGGTGCTCTGAAGAAGGCTACACCCTTGCTTTTTGCTCCACCACTTGCAAACCATTATTTTTTTCTTGGTACTGCCAAACTGTGGGCTGTTTGATCCGTGGAGAAAGGAGGAGGGACATGGGAAAGTAGGCGGAGTCTGAACCTTGAACAGCCACAGAGATGGCCAGGTTATGAAGCTAGGACTTCCTCTAATGTGATAGGGAGTTACTCGGAAGTTGTGATCTGTGGGGTGACGTGATCAGATCCTCATTGGGAAAGTTGACTCTGCCAGGGTGTGGAAGCTGAGTCTGAGGCGGTTTCAGTACAAAAATAAATAGGTAACATGCCATAAAAGCAAACCAGTTCAGACTATACTGTGGCATGGAACCTGGAGAAGGATGGGAAGGTTCAAAAGACATTTAAATGGTTTAAATAGCTAGTACTCATATTTCTCCCTAATGGTTCTTTCGATGTTCCTGGGCAGCCCATTCTCAACTCCACAGAATCCATGAGGGTTTAGCTTAGAAGCCTCTGACTGTTAAAAACCAAATGCTCGTTTTCTGTAATTGTGCCCCCAATGCCCACACTCTTCAAAAACTTTCTTTAACATCCTATTCCCTTTAATGACTTCTTTCTCTCCTTCTCCTTCTCCTGTATTGGAGATTGAACCCAGACAGCTATATCCCCCCCCCTTCCCACTCCCCTTTTTTCCACATTTTGAATACATTCTTCCTTAGCTGCTAAGGTGCCCAGGTTGGGCTTGAACTTGTGATCCTCCTATCTCAGCCTCCCAGCGTGCTGGGGTTATGGGCCTGTGCCCGTGGGCCCAGCTCATGATGACTTCTTGGAGACTTACATTACTATTGCTATTTGCTTAATTCTCTGATACTTAATCCTCTTCTCTCCCAAATAATCAGCTGGCACTGAGAGAAAAGCAAGCATGTTTTGTGTTAAAATAAAAAAATCACATGCAAATAATTCCCCCTTCACTAATAAACAGTAAGATGCATATGAGATAATCAGAAACTGCTTCTCTCAATTTAAACATTAAATGTAGTATACCAAGAAAATAATGGAAAAGTAATAATTCACTCCAGTTACACTGTTTATCTTTCACATGATCAACAGTGTGGAAATTGCTGTGGTTCATAAATGGTCTCCATATGGTGTCGGATTATTCACCCTGTCTAGCGATCTGCAAATAATCATCATGTGATCTTGCTCACATGATGCCAATTTTTGAACACACTGAGAAATTTACCCAATCATGTGAATTTGCGTCCTTTTTGGTGGGGGAGCTAACACTCTCAAAGCTTGTCTAATGTGGTAGGGATTCACATGTAGAATCATTTTAAATTATTTTGCGTTAAAAAATTCAAGTTGCTCAGCAAGACTGCTGGTGAATCCTATTCACATTTCATAATGCCTTGGTAGTATTGTGGTGGTAAGAGGGGATGTGCCCACCTTGAAGCCAAGAAGTCGCAGGATGAGGAGACATTCAGACAGAGTGAGGATCATCCTAGCGGGTTTTACTAAGGAACAAAGAAAGACCTTTCCGATCCTGGCAAGTGCCTTGTGGGAAGCTGGGAGAAAACTAAGCTCTATTTGCATGAATAAAATCTCCATATGGCTTCAAGAAGCGAGTGCATGCGTGTGTGTGTTTTTAAAGTAGCTTGTTCTTTCCCACGATTAGAGGAGAAATATCATGCTCTAAGAATTTCAGCTTACGACAGCCATGCAGCTGTGGTTTTAGCAAAAAATAAAAAATCAATAATTTTGTCTATAGAAGTAAAATACTGAAAGAAAGTTAGTCAAGGGACAAATAAAATTACATATAGCAACCCAAAAGGCGTGTCATCGTATGGACAGGAACTTGGTGACTTCTCCATAACTTGCCTGAAGACCCTTATGAAAATCTTCAGTGTGGGGAACTGTGTTCCTTTGCTCCCTTGCTGACTCTGCTCCGTGTGGCTGCAGCCAGGCTGCAGAAAGTCCCCAATCTTTTTACGTCTCTCAGCCACTGTTTTCACCCTACCTGAAGGATCTCACTAGTCAGGACTCTACTCGTGATACAGAGTCCCTGAGGGACACAGGAAGGCAAGGACCAGGATCAGACTACTGAGTCCCTTGTCTCGGCGCTATAGGAAGTAGCATAGTGACCCCTACCTGTAAACATGTGAGTTTTAACCTTAGGAACCTGGGAATGTGAATTTATTCGGTGAAAGGACTTCACAGCTGTGATTAAGGGTCTCCAGGTAAGATCACAGTGGACTTAAGGAGATGGGTGGCCTCACTAGAGAGGAGCAGAAGACAATGGAGGCAGAGATTGGCATGATGCTGTCACAAGCCAACGAGCACAGGAACAGAGGAATTAAGGAAGGATTCTCTCTTAGCGGCTTTCAAGAGAGTGTGGCCCTGCTGGCATCATATCTTGAAAATTTTGGACTCCAGTACTGTGAGATAATGCTTTTATTTTTTACAAACCACTTAGTTTGTGGTAATTTGTCGTGGCAGCTCATAGAAGGTAATATAGGTGCAAAATTTAGGAACATGCTAAAAATTCAGTAATCAAAAGAAACACAATATTTTGATGCAATATTTGCGTGCGTGAGTGAGTGTGTGTGTGTGTGTGTGTGTGTGTGTGGTACTGGGTATTGAGCCCAGAGTCTTCACAATGAGCTACATCTCCAGCTTATTTTTATTTTTGATTTTGAGAAAGGGTCTCACACAGTCACTAAGTTGCCCAGGCTGGTCTCAATCCTCCTGCCTCTGCCTCTGAGAAAGCTGGAATTACAGGCTTGCACCAACAGACCCAGCTTGATATAACATTTTATTTATTTACTTTTTGTGCTGAGGATTAAGCCCAGGGTGTCACACATGTTAAGCACATGCTTTGCCATTGAGCTATACTCCTAGTTTTGATGTAATGTTCTAAGACAACCAAAATTAATGCTCCTCTCAATATCCAACTCACAAGGAACAAAATGTTTAAATTTTTACAGAGGTAAAATTTGGCCAGTAACAACAGGGCTGGCTGAACTCAGTGAGTTAGTAAATGCCACATACACAGAACTTCACCAGCAAGAAATATATTGTTCCTCTTCAGAGAAGTCCAAATCCTCTCCTGGAGGAGAAGAACACTTGCAGGTACACATATCTTCATTTCTACAGTTCGTATCAAGTCACACCTGTCCCCAGTTTGTGTGACTCATACTACAAGACACACAAGAATCACCTCTGAAGGGGACAAGAGCCGCCACAGAGACCACTCATGTGTCTTTCAAATTTCAAGTTCTCTCAGAGAAGGGTTCACAGGAGCCTCTTTCTCCATTTGGCCAAATTTCTTTTAGGCTAGTGGTTCTAGAAAATACTTATATTGGATGTCTCTGAATCTGACTTTACTTGAATCTCCACAGCCTATTTTATATCTTAAAGTCATCGTAATGAAGTTAGGACCTCTGAAATGACTCTAAATGGAAGGAGCGCTTCCAGAAAAACAGTGCATGTTCTCTTGGCACCTCCCATTTGGGGTCTTAAATCTGTTCTTCTGGCCCTCCTAGTCACAGAGAGACACACTGAGGGATGACAGTGTCCCCATCTGGTCAGCTACCTGCTGTGCAGTGGCTGGGGCATCTGCTATACAGCAGTGTGGGACGTCCTTACCTCCATTCACAGAGACAGGTTAGGGGTTTCATTGCCAGGGCCCGGGGTTCTCCCGGCTACCAGACTCTGCCCTCTCTGAATAAAGACAGCTTTCGCTCTGGGGAGGCATCTTTATGCTCCTGTAAGCTCTACTCCATCCACGCAGGCCTCAGAGAGAGAGAGAGAGAGGTGCAGCCTCTATGAAGATCCCATTCTCAATTCAGTTGTGTTTCCAAACATCTGTTTAAGTCTTCCTGCGTACCAGGCACAGTAACGAGGAAAGAGAGAGGAACAGGGTAAACTTTCCAAAGAAGTGAAGATATCTAGGGATAACTCCCAAATCTCTGTGGGGCAGGTAAGAAGGGAGCAAAGTCTACACGAGAGGGTCCGATATGGGATTAGGGGTCTTACTTCCTCCTAGGACTTGGCACTGCTGTGAGTTCAGTCAGCTTCCTTTGATACCAGAACAAATCTCCTGTGGGCTCTTTTCTGCATCTGAAAGCAACAAAATCAAGTTCTGAAATGTCGGTGTACTTGTCTTGACTTAAAAGCCCCCGAAAAGAATCAGGATGGCACGTGTCTTTTACACAGCAGCAATCAGTGGCTATAACTTACTTTTTCCTGTAATGTAGCTCTGGGTAATGTTTTTCACTAGAGATTTCAGGGCATTTTCTTTAAGTATATTGTTTTAGCTACCTTTTCGTCACTACAGCTCAATACCCATCATCTACAACTTAGGGGTAGAAAAGTTTATTTTAGCTCACAGTTTCAGAAGGTCACAGTCTATTCATTGGCAGCTGGCAACAGTGGAAGCGCAGGGCAGAGGCAGAGGCGAAGGAAGGGGCTCAGGGCATTGAAAACAGGAAGTCACGTCCCAGAAGGAAGGGCGGATATGTCCTTCCAGATTTTGTCCCAGTGATCTGCCCCATTCAAGTTCGGCCTCAGTGTTCTTCCCCTTTCAGATTTAAGTCCCTAATGCACATTATGGCTGTAATCTATGATCTACCACATGCCCGTCTTCCACTACACACCTGTAATCCACCACGTGCCCATAATCCAACCCTCCAGACAGGCCCCCGTCTGCTAACAGCAAATGTTTCCATTGATAACCCACAGCATCCAAATACATGAGGCGTTTGGGAGGCATTGCAGACCTAAACCCCCCCCCCCCCCCATGTGTGGTGTACACACTTCAATTGCGGAGGTGTCCTATGTTAAAATCTCTGTAGATAACAATGATAAAATGGTAAATGCAGTGACTTATCTGAACATTTTAGAATATGCCGAGTGTTCAGAGATGCCCTTCACCAACACGGATGGGAGGTCAGTTAAGAGGTGGATGTGGCTCCCGGGGTGCGGAGGCGGTGACATTCTGCAGTGTGGCAGGTTGGGGTGCTGAGCGCCGCTGTGCAAAGCGCGGAGGGATCTGCGCTTCTGCACAGTGCAGGATCCTCTTTCATCTTTCCCTCTGAGCAGGAAGTAACTCTTTCTGCCAAAAGAGATTAAAATCCACCCTGTCACCACAGCCTGCACAAGACTGGCGATCTTACAGAGAGCCCCGCTGCCAGAGAGCGCCAGCGAGCGAGGTTCCCACGGAGACACCGAAGGAAGCTGCGGGCTGACACAGGACCTGAGATCAGAAAGACAGGGCGCGGAGGAAGCCCAGCCCGCGCCAGGGTTTTGTGTAGAATTTGAGACGAAAGTGATGCTTTGCATTGAAATCAGCTGGCAAAGGGTCACTCCTTAACTGATGTACTTTGAGTAATTTGTAGTAGAGTTAGATTTAGTAAGTTTTCAGAAGCCAGGATCCTGTGTTGCGTCTCACATATGAGGAGAATGGCTTGGGCACGCGGAATAGGGCTCAGAGCCATTCACACGACGTTTGGGTCTCAGTAAGAAATTTCTCTAAGCTCTATCACAAGAGGGACTATAGGTTGATTCCGAGAGACTTAAAATACAACCTTAAGTAAATAGAAATTTCAAATCGCAGACTCAAATGCTTAGTAGTATAATTGCATTTATTTTTTAGAAATTGGATCTATTTCTACTTACAGTCCCACACCCATTCCATCAGGTAATGGAAATTTAATCTCAGATAATTTAAGTTTTTCTCTCCATGCCACCTCTTTTTTTCCTCCAAAGCTACATCTACACACTCCCCGCAAGCTCTGAGCTACCCACCCCAACCGCAGGGGGAGGCGCAGGACCACGAGGATCCCATTCTCAATTCATTTACGTTTCCAAACACCTGCTGAAGTTTTCAAATAACTTCTTCCCTAGACGTGGGGGAGGAAACGTGATTTCCATGTGCCTAGCTGCCCCGGTCTCTGCTCTGTCCTGTTGTCCTGTCTGGTCCTGGTGCCATTTCTGCGTCTGATTTTTTTGGAGGGCCATCCATGGTTACTGTCGCCTCACCCCTCAGCCTTATCACAAGGTCCCCAGTTCTGTGCTTCTCTGTTGTCTCGGGGCCCTTCCTGGGCTTGCTTTGGACTGGATGTCCTCTGAAGCTGCTCCCAGGACTTTTCATCTGCTCCTGCTCCACCCTAGACCATCGCCACCTGTGTTAGTCGTCTAAGGCCTCGTCTGTCAAGATGCAACTCCAGCTATCATTACTGGGAAGTTCTACTGCCTCCTTAGGCCTGTCTGGGAAAGACTGTGCGGACTCTGTACTACAGAGTTGGGTGGGAAGTGGGGCAGGGCGGAGTCCACCTGCCCCTAGGAACATCCAGGCATCTCATGGTGCACTTAGGACCTTTCCTTTTCCCAAGGATAGGGAAGATATTTTTTTTTTCTATTTTGTAATAAGGAAGGAGGGCAAAAGCGAAAGATGGACATTTTTGTCAACAGACATTCTTCCAAATGTCCCTCAAGTGCCTTGTCCCAGAGCTCTGAACTCCTGAAAACAGGAGCGCGTAGCCCTTCAGTGTTTTCCGCTTTCTGCGCAGCGTCCCGTGTGCGGGATGGTGGTATGGAACATTGACTGGGCAGCAGGGCACTGGGAGGAAATGTCAGCGATCAGCAGTCCATGCGTCAACATTTCAAAATGTCAGCATGCCTTGAAATGATATTTAATCAACTGATTATCATTTCCACAGAATATGAGCTTGGCTACTTTCAATGGATCCTTTTGTTTACCTTCATGAAATTCTAGGTTCAAGCGACTTCCCTAGTTATCATTAATACAAATATTCCTGGTCTAGGCGAAGCCTACTTATTAAAATGAAGGTTCTCTGTTTACAATAGAAAGACAACAATATGAGCAGTATCTCAGCAGAATTCCTTCTTGGGAAGCTATGTTTAATACGTCTTTATGAAAACGTTCTATAGAATAAATAGAATTTTCTAGGCACCAAGTATCTAAACTCTTTCAAGTACAGTTTGTTTGTTAATGTTTTTAAAAGCAAGTTATCAGAAGTAACAAGCTAAGGCAAAACTTGAAACTACAAAAAGTTTCTACAATGGTTATGCAGTTTCTCACATTTTGCTCTTTTAACTAAAAACTTAATATTGCATATAGCCTATACCGAGAAGCCTCTTGCTTAGGAACTTGGTGACTTGGTTTGCACAGTTTGCACTTGGTTTGCACTTCTTGGTTTGCACAGTTTTAGTGGAGTGGCTAAAACGCTATTGCTTCCAGAGAACTCTAGATTGTGAGAAAAATGATCTTTTACAACAGAAAAAGCACTTAAGAAGTTCCCTGTATGCATAATAGTTCAGTCATTCATCTGGCAAAGTCCCTTACCAGACACTGGCTTCAAGAATTGAAAACAGTGTAAGAAAAGAAGTCCAATAGGGACATCAGTAAAATAAAAAAGCAAGAGACATCAAATACAGTTTAGTCGTACTGAAACTGTTCTAGAGTCTGGAATACCTAGGAATGAGAAACGGTACCTGGTGAGGCTCTTGCTTCTAGGCCACAGCATGGTTGAAGACATCACGTGGCAAAAGCATTTCCCTTTTGTCAACATCATGATACAAAGTCTCTGGATGCAAAAGGAACAAAGGTGGCCAGCAGGTGGGGAATTATTTCTTCTAGTTTCTTCAATGATTTTATCCAGTTTCTATTGCTTGCTTAGAAAGCTGTAAGTTCTGTTGAGTCATATGAAGAAAAAGAGCATGTGAGTCCTACTCCCAAGGACTTTGCCATCTAGTGAAAGTGACCAGCCGACTCTAAGGTCATGGATATAAACTAGGAATTCAGTGTTGTCCTGGGGATAACATCTTTGTAGTACAAAGTTTGCAAATTGTACTTCCCCGATCAGACTGATCCTACTCTCATAGCTCTAATTAGGCTGCACAGAGCTTAACAGATGCTGAAGTTAAGAAAATGGCAAAGATTTTAAGCATCACTTAGAGTCTTTTAAAAATGGCAAGCCCTGCTTTAATATGATGGGAATGAATGCTTTCAACTAAATTTAAAATAAAATCCTAGACTTTGGTACAAATTTAGTAAGCACTTACTCTTAAAAGCCATTTAACAAATTCCCTAGAGGAACCCACAAACGTTGAGATGAACTTGCTATAAAAATCTTTGAAAGTTGATGGCAAATTAACACAAGGAAGACTGAGTTATTATGAGTAGTTGAATTAATGTGTAAGCTGGGAATGGAAGCAGGGAAGGTTGGTGTGAGACTGAGCAGGAGGGAGGGCTGCATCTCTCATGTCCTAAAGGGAGAAAGAAAGAAGGTCAAATTTATTCTTGATTAGGTTTGGGGCCTGAAAATAAGCAGCCATCAAAAGAAGTCTAACACTCAGGTTACTTTTTGAGGTGGATGGAGGCAGAAGAATCCAAGGTTTAGCCCAACCTGAGAAAACTAGAGACTTGGTAAGACACTATCTCAATGTTGAAAAGCCCAGGATGTAGCCTTGGTTCAGTATCCAGGTACACACACCTTGGTTCAATATCCAGGTACACACACACACACACACACACCCCTAAGACTATGGCGAAGCACATTCTTGTACCGTTGACAGGCATGGGGGGAAAAACGAATACCTGACTGCTGCTCAGTTTCGTGGACTAGAAAAGAGAATTCTTGAAGCCATGGAACCGTGACAGCAGCTATGGAGGAAAGGAGTTCGGCTGGCTGTGCAGAAGCACCGGTGAGCCACTGGCACTGCAGGGAAGCTGGGAAGGTGATGGCACATGACACCCAAGGAGCTGCAGGGCCAGGGATGCATGTCAACAGAGAACACATAGCCATTCCATGTGGTGACTGAGGAAACTTAAGAGATGCCGGAAGGTTCCCACTCACCTACTTTCCTGAATGCCGGGAAAGGGCTGAGTGGGTAAGGAAGTTTCTCAGGGTCAGTAGAAATAAAGTGCCTTTGTCATTATCTTACACCGGGTGGGACAAGGGGAGAAAATTATCACACTAGTTGCAACAAAAATCATTCGTAAGTACGGAGACATGGGTAATTTATAACTGATGTCCACTGTAATTTGGCTAGAAGTCCTTGGACTGCTCTGGGACCTTCCAACTTCCCAGTCTCTCTTGCAGTTGGACTGGGTTCTAGCCATTAGTGTATAAACGATAGTGATGTAAGTCATTCCTAAGCCTGGCTCATAAATATATCCCTCAAGGTCCCTCTTTTTATTTGCCATAGTTATCTGAGAGAATCGATATAGGCTGGGAGCAGAAGGAAGCGTCTAGAGACCTCCAATGAGTGGCGTGTAATCAAGCAATAAAGCAGCCACACGTCTGCTTCCTCAGACTTGTCTGTCACACAATTGGCATTAATTCTTTTGACTCTGAGCCCTAGGCCTCTCTCATCCCTCAGGTGATGGGATAGAATTGCCACTTCCTTCTTGAAGCACCTCTTCTGGGGGGCCTTTTATAATTATTTCCACCTTCTCAACTGAAGGTTCCCTTTTTGTTAATTTTAACTAATAATTAACTTTTTTTCTTAATTTTAGACAATACACGACATGGATTGTCTCAGTGTCTCAAAAATGGGTCAGATTTTAGAGTTTGTCTAGAAGTATAAAATATATTTTTAATTCAAAAATGTGTGGCTTTGTTAAAGAAGCAAGACATATTCAACTTAGAATATTAGAGAAACCATGGAGTATTCTATGAGATGCTTCACTTATTATGTTAGGACATATCCAGATGGCTTCCTATGGCTGTATGTAAGGACAGGTGTGCTGTTTTAAGGTGTGACTTTCTTCTTAAAATGAAGAATTTTGTCTATTAATATTAGCACTACACTTCTCTACTGGTGTATGGCTCTTTCTGGTTCACTGATGGCATAAGTTTTAGACATCATAGTATTTTAGCGCCTAAGAACATCAAATACACAATTACATCTTTGTGCAATACAATCTGGCTGTTCAAGTTGACATATAACTTTCCAATATAAATTGTCATCTAATGTTCATAGAATTAGAATACATTTTAATACAGAATAATGAGGTCAGTTTATACATCAGGTAACAATCTCTTCCACTCAAAAATGTCACTTTTTATTTTGCATCTTCTTAAGGAGAAAACCCATCACACTGAAAAATAGTTTTATTATTCAACTTTTGGAGCATACAATGAGAGATAATAAACTTAAACTAGGAAAGAAATGAATTACATAGCTAGTTGCAAAAGTTTAAGATGCAATTAGTTACATGGAAAAATTTGTTTCTGTTTCAATCTGGACTACTACAATAATTTTTAAAAGCTCTAAATAGAAAAAAGGAAAAAAAGGAAAAATGAACAAAGTATAAAGCATGTAGTTTTGCTCATAACTTGGTAATGACTTAACACACTAACTAATGTTATTACCTGGGTAATAACAGGATGTTTTCCAATTTAAAAAACAGTTAGCATTAAGTAAAGCCTTCTTTACAGAGATAAAAAGTCTAAAGTTTTGTCTTTGATCTTGATTTTAATTATATAGCCTGAAGTTACTGTAAGATTTGTCATTATAATGAATCTTTTAAGAGAGTTGAATTAGAATAAATACCATACCTTTAATTAGTTTTATCAATGTTAATGCTTGTTAATTTATTGCTATACAAATAGCATAAATCATTTTTTCATTATCCAAATGGTACAATTTTTCCAAGACAAAGAATTAAAAATTACCAGTTTTACTTTAGTCAAGAATAGATATGAGCTAGGCAGAAAATTACAGTGCTGATAAGATTACAATTCTTTGTAAACAAAATAAGGTGTCATAAGCCAGATGGTCTGGGTTGAGAAGCTTTGTTAATCTTAATGTCAGCTATAATTTTGTTATTTTTAGAGCAGTTTTTATACCCTTAAATAAAGTTATTTCTTGCTCTAAAAATTCTTTTCATTGAGATATAAAACATAATATAGACACAAAGGCATATGGATAGAAAGCACTCACTCATATAAACAAAAACATTATTACATCATGGTTTCTTTTGTTTTTATTAAATATATATATGGCACACAGTGATTACATTGAGCTGATAGTTTTGTGCACATATATGTTGTGCTCACTCCACAATTTCTTCTCCTCCTCCTTTCTCGCTCTCCTGTTCCCTCTCTCAGCCCTTCTGACTCCCAATCTCACCAGTCGGACTCTACTACTTCTTTGTAATCTGTGTTTCTCGTGTGAGAAAACTCAGGCAATAGCTGGATAACCATAAAACTGATAAAATACCCCTGAGAAAATCACAGACGTAGTATTCTCAGAAAAGCTTTAGAGATTTCAGAGAGTTGTCTCTTCTTACATCTGGTTTGCTTCATCTGATTTCCCTTTAGAGAAGGTAATAGCTGTATTTTTGAGGAGTGGGTCATTGTAAATCTAAGCGGATATTCATTTTATTTTTTTTACATTTATTCATTTACAGACAAGGTCTCACCTTGTAGTTCAGGTTGGTCCTGAGCACACTTTGTAGCCCAGCTTCAGCCTCCAGAGTTCTGGGATTACAGGCATACACCACCACCATGGCCAGGTACCTTGTGATGATGGCGGATCAAATCTGGGGCCTCTGGCTTCTTAAGTAAGCACTCTAATCACTAAGCTGTGCCCACATCTCCAGATGATATTCAGTTTAATTGAAGTAAATTCTATACTTAGTATTCAACCATCACTAGAGAAAATGTCTTGTAATCTATACTAGAAAATAAAAAATTCAGCACTTTTTGTACTTTGTGGGAACTACAGAAGACCAAGTTAACTGACCCATCTTCCATCTGCATCAGTTTTCTAGCAACTGTTTTGACATAATCCACAAGGCCTTGACTATATCACTCTCCTGTAAAAAATTAGATTTTTCCCTATCTGATGATACCAGGCTAATAAAATCTGATGAGATGAATATGTAAAATATTTGGACATCTCCCTGTGTACATGTAGCACAGACAGTAGGAAATAATCTCATTAAAGTCGACAATCTGCCATCTGAATACATTTACTAGCAGCATTGGCATTCTGGGAGTCTGGCATGGTTGTCATGCTACATGCGACGTGGTAGACGCATTTCTTCACTCACTGTGCGTTCTGACTGGGAGAAGTGGAATGCCGGGGATGTTGGTGGCCTCTGGATATTGGAGGCAACTTATGAATAGCCGGGTGTGATTTGGGGACAAGCTGCTAACCCTCAGGCTGTCAACTCATGCAAGCTTCTTTGCTAGATGCTTGTTATGATGCATAGAGCTAAATGGAGCTGAAATTGTTTGTGGCAAACACAGGAATGTTAGGTAGAGTCGCTGGCAATCTCCCATAAAAGGTATGCCACAAAGACAGCTGAGATTTTAGAGCAAAATCAGACCTTCTCCTGCACACAATGTTTTTCTTTTCTGGAACAACTTGTTTGCAGCGGGGTCCTCATAGGAACTAATGGCCGAACTATGGGACACAACATCATCCTATGACTGTACAGTGACTTATTTGTTATGTCAAGCCATCACAATGGGCCACTGTAGGAGCATTTTTCTTCCAGTAGAAGAAGTTGTGTATATACAGGATATGCGTCAGTAGACTCTGAAAAATGTAAGTGAACATAATGTTTAGCTGATTCGTATTCTTGTGAAATCCATTCCTCGTGTATTTCTACTTCTCTCTCAACTCACATTATATCCTCATAGAGAGTTTCTTCTGACCAGTTGACTGAAGTAGAAAACAATTGCTCTTAGTTTAAGTTGGTTCCACAAGATGTGCAGGCACTCCCTAAATTTGGATCACTGCAGCTTTATGCCCCTTGGGGGAAGAGAAATACACTGTGTGGAAAGAACTCGAAGTATCTTGTTTTTCATTATGCATGAGAGGAGAGATAGAGTTCTATACTAATTCATGGCTAATACCTAAACACTTGGCCAGATTGTCAAGATTTTGGAAGGTATTCCCCTGGAGAATAAAGCATGAAGGTATAAGAATGGAACTATCAGAATGCACAGAGAATATGAAAATATTTACTTTTCTATCCATGAATATGGTAATCAAAGTTCACTCATTGTGAATGTCAGTCAGCCACCTTTTGCTATATGGGCTCGTGAGCTTAATTACGCTGATAGTTGGATTGAGGTTGTTAATGGGACAAAAAATATGGGTTTTCTCTTACCAATAATGTGATCATCGTTGGGCTCCCAGTGTACCAAGAGAAGAGAATATGGAGCCCTGAATATGGCACTATTTTTCAGAGCAACTAACCAACCATCTGATATCAGACTGGTTATGAAGAAGCTCTTTTGTGATGGAGGTAGCAATTGCATGTCCTCACTGCGATAGAGGTATTTTCTCTTGCTGTGGTGAAGCCATTCCTCCTCTCAGTGTTTCTGCTGAACTACCGTGTACAGACTTAATAGTATTTTATTTACTATCATAACAACAATTAACTCACCACTCATGACCAGGGAATTTTTTAAGAACAAAAAGTTGTCCTGATATTGAAGACTCAGTTTTATGTCAGCTGGAACTTTGCAGAATCTCACCCAGACATCTAGGTTTTTAGCCATGATGTGGCTGTTCTCCAGAAGGGGAAGTCACAGATCTGAGAAATAAGGAAGAGAAGTGGTTATGACTTTCTCAAATCTTTTCATTTACTGAACTATTCTCAAAAGTTATAGTTTCTGTTCTCAGACTCTTGGGCTGTGTGGATTCTAAGATCATGGCTTCCAAGAAAGAAAATTTTCACTAGGGAACACACTGAACTTGAAGTTCAGGCTGTAATTTGAACACACTGAACTTCCAGTGCCATTGAAGTAACCAAGAAGATAGATACTGTACCAATCAAAGTGAAAATTTCTGATTATTGAAAGAAAATAAAATAAGTTTCTTTCTATCATCAGGGAGGGAGAAGTATGGCAAGAATGCAGGAAGACCCTCTGGGTGGGCTTCTTATTAGTTCTAATATTTTTCATGAAAATCATAGTTATTCAATAGGGTCAAAACTTGTTAATAGCTTGGACCATTAAGGAATAAAACTCTGGGTTCTTCTGGTAGGCGGAAGTCCATAATCATTTGAGATCCTAAGGATAAAGTGAATATAATTGTTAATAGAAGAAGCACATATTGAACAAATAATAGTTTTTATGATTAGTTACAGGAGAAAATGGCTTTAGGAACTATGCTTATAGTCTACATTTTATATATATATGTGGAAGTTTTTGTTTATATATTTATATAAATGTATTTAATGTATATTTATATACTTATTAATTTTTTTCTTGTTGCTTTCAATTATATAGGTATTATTAGTCACTAAGCATCTATCTATCTCAGTCTGGTAACAAGAAATAGAAACTACTGTAACACCAGGGCTTTTTATGTCTTTTGAAGGAGAGGGTGATCATATTTTAATTAGCTTAAAGGAGAGTTTTGATAGGTTAGCCACAAGCATGATATTATTGTTGATTAGAAATTTAAATATATGTGGCTTGAGAACTAAGGTAGATCTTGTGTCTTGATGAAATGTATGACCCCTGTCTTGTAACACAGGTCGTGAGAGTTGTTGGATTAAACAGATTTATGAGCCAGTAGAGATTTGGTTTAATTCTGCCAATGAGAGGCATTTGTTTGAGATTTGGAAGTGGAAGGTACAGAGATCGTGTCATTACCAGGGTACAGCTGGACATCCACAGATGGTGGACATGGAATTTTGCCAGAGGCATTCAGGTGTCCTCTCGCGAACCTGTAGGCAGCACAGATCATTGGTGGAAATTTTTTGAGATTTTTCTACTTTCTGATTTTTTGATATTCTTTTCAGCTTTTCTGATCTTATAATTATTATGTAAAACTGGAATTCCTTGTATTTACCCTTTTCTGCTGAAAATATTAACCTTGGTGTTTGGTTTTCTAATCAGAAATCTAACTAATACCTAGATTGAAACTTTACTTCCATTGAGGACTGTTAACAAAAGACAAGCCTTGTATGAAATGGATAATGACAGTCTAGTTTCATCAAATATCTTAAAATACATACCTAAATCAGTATTTATTTACAGTGTTATGTTCAAATACATTAGTCTATAAAGAGAATATATATACAAATATACTGATTGCTGTAAAATATGGCTCATGTGGTTCCAGCATAATCAAAACAGAATAAATTTAATTGCAGTACTCAACAATTCAGCCAATTCATATTCATTAAGCCACTGTCCCCAAATGTCATGCTGTTGAATTTTCTGCCAGTTTAGCTTGTTGTGATGTTGCCAACATAAATGGGAATAGGATAGGTGCGTGAGGAATTGTCACTGATCCAACCATGTGTCTATGCTTTTTAAACCATTGTTATTATAAATTCATTACTATCTTATTTGAATTCTAGACTCCTTTGTATAACAAATGAAAAAGAAAATGAAAGTGATGGCTATTTTGATCTGGGAGACTATATTTATTTTTTCTTTTAGCTAGGAAAACTAGCTGTCCTCAGCGTTCTTTAGTCAGACTGCCTGAAAAAACTTTGCAGATCTTGCTGACGGTGTGTCAGCACAGTTTGGGTGACACTGCAGATTCAGGAGAAAAGAAAAAAAATCCTTCCAACACAGAAACCAAATTCAGCCATCTTTTGTTATCTACAGGAGATTGGTTCTCAGATCTCGATGGGAACCCAAACCTAAAGGATGCCTAAGCTTCATCTGCAAAATGATGTAATATTTGCTTATAATATATGCGCTTCTCCCATACACCCTACTTCCACAAAATTATTCTTTCTACTAGTGTGTGTTTGCAATAAATAATAATTACATTACACCCTGTACTTTACACCTTAAATAATTTCCAGATTAGTTTTAATATCTAATACAAATGTCATGTAAGTAGGTATGTAAACAGTTGTTCCACTGTATTATTTAGGGAACAATGATAAAAACATCTGCACGTGTTCAATACAGATATTTTTCCCAAATATTTTGATCTAATTTTGGTTGAATCCACAGATACAGAGCCCAAAGACATCTCACAATGCTAAGTATATCTGAAATTGATATAGATTCAATATGGAACTTGGCAAAACAGTATTTTAAGAACATATTGGAGAGCTGAGGTCATAGCTCAGTGTTTGTGTGCTTGCCTGGCATGTGTGAGGCCCTGTTCAATCCCAGGTACCCTTGCTTAGAGAGAGAGAACAACTTGCAGTAGATCCAGCCTATCTCTAGACAAATTCATAGGACACAAGCGTCCAGGCTTTCCTTTGCTAGCACACAGGTGTACATTCATGTGAGACTGAGCAGCTTTGGCCTTTCCAAGCACTTGGAGCTCTTTGGTCAATACTGGGGTGTGATCTCCTTCAGTGGTATAAGGATATCTTTAGTTGTTTGATTGTACCTATTCAACTGCAAGACTCAGTAAATGTAGATTCCTAATCCACTTCTGTGTTAATGATGCTTGACAAACGGAGACATTAGACACTAACAAAAGGCTGCTAAAGGCAGAGAATAAATAAAATATGAACCAAGCACAGGAGTGTAGCATTATAAGGGATATTAAGGGTTCTATCATCCAGTTTTCATGTTTTGCAAAAGAAAGACGAGATCTGGTGAGGTTTTGCTTTGGTCCAGCTAGAGCCACGGGGCTCCCATCTCTGGAACGTAGGTGTCTCTGATTTCTACTGGTTCATGCCTGGCTAATTTGGAAATTTGCTTGGAGGAATTGTGGTTCATTCTCTAAATATTTTCTCTGTAATGTTTCTAGCATCCCTAGGGACATCATTTACACTTTTAAAATAATTGAGGCAAAGTAGCTATAACTTCGACATTCCCAAATTACAGTAGACTTGTAGCGTTGCAGCTGGCTCCTTGCCTGCTTTGGTGTTTATCTTCATAAAACAGCAGTACCACTGTGGCGCGACCAACCAAGTGTTGTAGAATCTTTATTAGCATGGGCTGTATTCCGTGCGTGGCTGCTTATTACTGACTTGTAGGAGTTTTTAAATAAATTCCAGAAGGAAGTATTTTTTTAGGAACATAAGTAGCAGATCCGTGGAAGATAGATAAGTGAGTGGATAGATGACATACCCATAGATGTTAGATAAGTAATTTCCTCCCAGAATATGGTTTGATTTTACTGTCTTTCCTAGTTTTTCTTGAAAAGCAGTATTCAGTTTGGATGATGTCCTGTTTATTCATATTATGGCTAGTTATTTTTATGTTTCTAAGACTCTTATTATGCCCCAAGATCACTAAAATATCATCTGATGTTTTGTGTCAAAACTTTCATTAGTTGTAGTCTGAAATATTTAGTTCTACTATTCATTTTAAATCACATCTCATTTTTGAATAGGGCTTCTTTTTTTCATGTATTATACCACTTGTTCCAAAAGCTTCTCTTCCCCCATTTAATGAATCTGGAGTTATTCTTGTAAATTAATTCCCCGTATATATGTGGCATTATTTCTGAACCATTTATTAGAATCCATTCATCTACTTATCATCCTGCCAAACCCACCCTGTGTTGATTACTCCAAGTCTACGAATTAGAGGACGTACATCCTGCAATTGTGTTCTTCCCTTTTGAGACAGCTTTTGCTGTCCTACATTCTGTCCATTTCCACACAAATTTTAGAATTGGTTTGCAAAATTATGCTATCCAATTCACTGAGACCATAGATCAGTTTCAGGACAACAGACATTGAAACCGTACTGTTCTCTAACCCATGAGTATGAATTTTTCTCTCCATTCATTGAAATCTCCTTTATTTTGTTCAGCAATATTTTGTAGCTTTTAGTAGCGAGCCTGTGCATCTCATTAAATCTATTCTTAACTAGTTTATTTTTGATGATACATTTCCTAGCCAAGAAAATAAAGTTCCAGTAAGTTTAATAAGTCCCAATTTCATTCCAACAAATTATAGAAAAAGTTTACTAGTTAGACAGTGTTTAAATCTTGGGTTACAACTCCACACTAGTGTAAGTATAAAAAATTATAGTTACTAATCATGTTAGCTCATACAAAAGTTTTTGACATTACTGGGAAGGCTTAATCATAGACACATATATGAGTCTGTATTCCCAGTTGCAAAGCCAACTTGCTTTCTAAAAATTAAGTTTCCAAGTTAACAATCTGCTTTTGAATTCCTACCTCGCTTCATTTGTTAAATGCACACGGCTTAAGTGTACCCAACACATGACATACAGTAGTGAAGCAGGGATGGTGGTGACAGTGGAGGCTGCAACTTGGTACATCAGCCTACAATTAGCAGTGGGCAGCTACGAAACCTGCAAAGAAAACTGGGGGAGACGGACAGGGCCAAGTGGTAGCGCCAGCCTTGCCACTGTGGGCTGAAAAGCAAGCTTACAGTTCCACAAGGCAGACAAGCTAGAAAGTCCCTCACTGCTCAAATCAACAATGAATTTTTACACCAAAGATCTCATCTGTGGTCGCATCTTTGCTGCACCACCATGGGCCCTGGGCTCCGGAACACCTGTTGCTTTGTGGACCTGATATGCTGTCACTTTCCCCAGAGATCTGGCACCGTGTGGGACTCACTTTTAAGGAACCAGCTACTCCCTGGGGTGGTTTCTGAGCATAGCTCCTGCTACAACCAAAGGTCTGGTTTGGGGCTGCCTAGGAGAGCTTATGGGCCTGTCCAAAGGGTGCTGTGGTGCTGTGTGCGTTCCCAGTGGGGTTTCTGCTCAGTAAATCTTCTATGGGAGTAGGCTCAAAAGTGAGCCTGCTTAGTGAGAGCCTGGGACTGAACGCAGCAGGCTGGAACCAGTGGCTAAGTTATTTCAAAGGAAATTAAAAGAAAAAGATATTAGAGCTCACAAGCCCAGAAAACCTCTGGAGAACTGAAGGGACTGCCCCAGGGTATCTATCTTTCAGAGAAATTTTGCCTTTGGTGGTGTGATGGAATAGAAGTGGCAGACCTTGAGTGAGGTGATTTGTACATTTTACCAAAGAAACCAAAGTTGGTTTTGATGAGGAGGGATGTGGAATGAGAAATTTAAGTTTATTAGGAAAAAAACCCTAACAAAACAATGACTATTGCTTCTTGTTCCCCTATTGATGAATCATCTTAGGCTGCATTTTTTGACAGTACATATTGAAAAGCCAGTTGCTTTTGGGTGAACAGCCTTTCAAAATTCAAAGCACATTTCTCTGGCATTGTATTTTTATCATTGTTAAAAACTACATTTTTTTAATGGTTGTTGAATGGTGTGAAACATCTTCACGTATCTATTTGACAAGAGTTTTCACCATGATTGAAGTTGTAATGTGTGAAACGCTTTATCAAAATTGCATGCTTTTCTATTTCCTACCAGTTAATGCATATGTGAATAAAATTTTACCTGTTTGTACAAGACATAACCCCATTTTATTGACATGTATAAATGTAATACATAAAGTTTACATTGATTTTGTGTGTTTTGTGCCCATTCATATTATGGTAAAGTTACAAATTCTTCCCTTCTCTCTTTTCGACCCTCCCACTCTCTCCCTCTCCTCCAATTCCCATTATTCCCCACATTCATTTCTGTGAAATACTTGTGATCGGAGTTTCTCATACAAGAGAAACTATTTGATAATTCACCTTCTGCTTCTGACTCACTTCACTAAGTATGGTGTTAAGTTGCCTCCATGTAACTACAAAATAATTTTTAAAATACAAATTTCCAAAGAACCCGCTTATTGTGGTACTGTTGCAACTAATTTTTGGTACTGTTACAGCTAATTTTAGTGCCTGGCTGATTATTTTAGTGAAGCTAACTTATTCTACAGTGGGAAGTCTATTGATTTTGTTCAGAATGTACTTCCTTGGGCATATACCCACCTTAGAAGGAACACGCTCACCTAAGATACATGCAGTCACTCAGGATGCACACCACAGTGGTCTGGGATGCTCACCATCATCTCACAGCCACACTGTTGCCTTGAACATGCACACAGTCGACTGGGATACTTGCAGTCATTCTGAGATGGTATGCCTTGCCCGAGGTTGGGCCTGGGTCCTTTGAGCAGGCCTTGGTGTAAGAAGGGTTATCTTGACCTCTTCTCTGCAGCCATTCAGAATTCAGCCTTCCCAACATGTATCCGGAGTGATACGAAATGTTCACAGCCTACCATATGGAAATACACTTTCATCACTGGGAAACCTTGTCTTTGCCTGCCCCCATCTGGACCAGAGTTTCTGTCCTAGCCGGAAGGAGCAAAGAGAAAGATGGGTTGTGCTTCAAATGTCATATACTGTCTGAGTGAGATGCAGTTTTAGTATATAGTCTTGAATATGCATTTATTTGGTGTATACCCTTAGAACAATTTTTCTAGATTAAAATGGTTTGATTTTTTTTTGGTAATTTCCAACTGTTATGTTTGTTTTTCTGATGAAGCTCCTCACGCTACTAGGCTGGATCTATCAGCAGAATACTTATAGCCCGCTCGTTATCTTATATAGCACCTTTTTCATTTTCAGATATTACTATGTTTTAGTGTAGAGTTCCCTTTCTTATTTGTTCACAGCTACTCTTTTTTTTGGTGGTGGTTTTTTTTTCTTTGCCCTTGCATTATGTTTGTATTTCTTTGAAATTCTTGAACACATTGAAGAATTCTAACACTGTGTCTGCTAATTCCTACATTGTGGTCATTTCGGGGTCCGTTTCTATTCCTTGGTATTTTCTCCTGACTGTTGGTTAAAATTTTTTCTGACTTTCATCTAGATAGCTTTTCTTCCTACATGTAACATATTGCGGTTATTTTTGTAAAGTGTCTGGGAGAGGTTGTTTGCTTCTAAAATGTGTTGAGTTTTGTGTGGAAAACAACCATATTACGGGACCCCCTTCTTCATCTTATCTGACATGATTTATATTTTATTACATTAAGCTTATATTTGACTTGCCTACAGCTTATTTCTTTCTCTACGGATTTCTCTCCTGACTTGCAAAACATCACTTTTCTCAGGTTCACACTGAGTGTCTAAGTTGCTCGATGACGTCCTTTTCCTCTGTTCAGCTGGGTTTCCCACGCCTTTAAAAACTCTCTGATGTCTATATGTCCGCACTTCTCAGTGAAGCAGCCACTCTCTGCTAAGGCTCATGCAGTCTGGTCCTGTGTATGGAAAGCTCAGGCCCAGCCAGGGGTGTCAGACTCTGGGGACCTCTCTGGCTATTCCCTCCTCTCCAGTCCTCCAAAATGCGAGGTCTCACTTGACTCAGCAGACAGGAATTCTCCACCTGTTCAGATGAATGAAACTCTGTGTTGTTTTTTTTTTCTTTTTTAACTTTCATGAGCACCACCTTCCCTTGCCATTTTGAGGAAAGTACTTGCAGTGTGAATGTTGAAGCAAATTTCTCAAGAACCATTACACTTTGGTGCTAGTCATCCAGTGTCCAAAAATGGTTTTATGATCTATTTGGGTCAGTGTGATAATTGTTAAATGAAGGATAAATCTAATGACATTTCTTTGTTACAATCAGAGACATAACTTGTTTCCCCTTGATGCCTATTTTAAAAGATGTTTTAAAGTTTTATTTATGAATTATTTAATGTTTATATATTTAATTTGAATCTGCCTGTCAGTAGAGCCAACCTGCATTCAAAAAAGTGTCCCTAGACCCTGGGCCATAGCTTGTGCTTATTGGGAACTGAATACAGCAGGCTGGAAGGTGACAGGCCAGCCAGGGAAGGTTCACCTGTGTGTACAGCCACTTCTCATCACTCACATTACCACCCAAGCTCTACCTCCTGTCAGGTTAGCAGTGGCAGTAGATTTTCAAAGGCATGTGAACCCCCCTGTGAACTGTGCATGTGAAGGATCTAGCTTGTTTGCTCCTTATGAGAATCTAATGCCTCTTTGATCTAAGGTGGAACCAAGACAGGGATATAAGAAGGACAGAAAACAAGTATACAATAAAGGTAATGCACTTGCATGATTTCCAAATCACTTCCCCCACCTGTATCCTTAGAAAAATTGCCCTTTTTGAAGATTGTCCCTGGTGCCAAAAATGTTGGGGATGGCTGGTCAATTACTGTCCCATCAATGCCTCATCCTAGGAGAGAAACGGTGGCAGTTTGTGATACAGCACGTGGAAAATCCAATGGTTGGTGCTTTCAAGTTTCCAACTCCTTTTGTGTAAAACAAGATGAGGCCAATTAAAAAGTTAGTGCACAGCAAAGGAAACCGTCAACATTGTAAATAAAGAACCAACAGAATGGGAAAAAATATTCACCACCAACACCTCAGATAAGAAACTCATAACTAGAATACACAGGGAGCTAAAGAAATTAAGCCCACCAAAATAAAGGATCCTATTGAAAAATGGGCAAAAGAAATGAAGAGGCAGTTCACTCATGAAGAAGTACAAAGGGCCAATAGATACATGAAAAGATGCTCAACATCTCTAGCCATAAGAGAAATGCAAATCAAAACAATGCTAAGATACCATCTCACTCCAGAGAGAATGGTCTATATCAATGAGTCAAATAGCAATCAGTGCCGGTGAGGCTGTGGGGGAAAAGGAACCCTCCTGCACTGCTGGTGGGAGTGTAAATTCGTTCAACCATTCTGGAAAGCAGTATGGAGAGCTCTCAAAAGACTAGAAATAAATATCCCCTTTGTTCCGGTGATACCCCTCCTGGGAATATATCCAAACAACATAGTGGCACAACTAACAATAGCTAGAACATGGAAGTCACCAAAACACCCATCAACAGACCAGTGGATACATAAACTGTGGTAGTTATACACAGTGTAATACTACGCATCTGTAAGGCCCAACAGCGTGGAGATTTTTACAGGCAAATGGAAGAAACTTGAGAACATCATGCTTAGTGAAGTGAGTCAGAAGCAGAAGGTGAAACATCGGTTGGTCCCTCTGATATGAGAGACCCAGATCGCAACTATCTCATGGAACTTCAGAATAAAGACAGAGTGAAAGAGGGAGACAGGGTGGGGGGGGAAGGAGGGAAGGGGGAAAGGCCTTGTCACTTTGACAAGAAACGTATGTGCACAAAATGCTCAACTCCATTGTAAACCTTAAATTTTGCACTTGTACGTATCAATAAAATGGGGGGAAAAAGATGAGGCCCAGTCTGTTTCACCATCGTGTACGAGCAGAGATACCCAAGATGGACATATGTCTCTGAGAATTCTAAAGAATGTAACTTTAATTCAGGAATTTAGAAACCTGAGAGAAAAAGACAGTAACAATGATCCGAACTAGTTCTACAACCAAAGCTGGGCTGTTTAAGGAGGGAAAACATCCCTAACAGTGAGAGAAAAATTTAATGCAGTATAAACAAAGAAAAGTCACAATGTTTAGTTAGCACAGGATTGCTACAATGGGGTAAGCTTTATTTATTATTTCAGTTGACAAAGTATGTTGGAATTGAAACTCTCCAGACGTGCTAAATGCTGGAAAAATGTTATTAGTAATATAACTTATGTGAATTGACTTAAAAATTCTCTCACTTCTACGTATGTTAAACATATTGCTGAGAAAATGTCAAATCAATATAATCACACTTGATGTTTAGAAAATATTTCAGTGCATGAGTAAGATTGTTCCACACAGATACATGACTTGAAATGGAAATATTAAGACTGCCATTGTTAGTACATCTATTAAGGAGTAGTTTATCTGTGACATCTTTGTAAGTAGGATGGACTTGTGGAAAGCTTCTCTTTTGTGACCATGTATGACATTAACTACAGGCATCAAAATTTCCATGTGAGAGGAGAAATGATTTTGTCCCGAGGCATCATGTCACCCAGCAGTGCTTTTTCTTGTGATTTTAATTTTTAACTGGCTGAAAAATTCCATCAGGTGCTAATACCTTCATCACATGGGCTCGGTCGACGTACAGGGAGTGAGAACTCAAGTCTACCATATGGGATCGCAGAGCTGTGAAAACTCCCCTCCTCTCTCGCTGATGTCTAAGGCAAAATGTGTTTGTTTTAAGCTCCTAGATGCTCTGATCACGAGCTAGAAAACCCATTTGCTGCGTGCTTGGTCGTCTTCTGCCTCTTGCTCTCGTCACAGACCTGATAGCTAAGAGAGTTGTTTCTCAGATTGTCCAAGTGACGTCTCTGCATTAAAGGGGTGAAAATAATTTGTTTTCCAGGTTTCCCCCCACCCCGAGCAACAGGGATCGGACCGTTCTTAAATTATGTATATATGATAGGGTTTTATGCATTACTGAGACAAAAAGAACTTAATTGCTTTACCAAAAGGAAACACTTCAACAAGCTTCAAAACATATATAAAGAGGTACCACATTTGACACATAAAGGGCATTTCAATTTGTTTTTAATGACATAAACATACTTATAATTTAAAAAGCAATACAAAGGATTTTTAAAAAGGAGAATTAAAAAATGTCTGGGAGAAAATGTTCTAAAGTATCGTGCTAGTAGTTACTCACTTCCTTTACTCTGATTTTCTGTCCTGGGCTTTATATGTTGTTTTTCTTTTTAATCCCAACTGACAGTATGGTTATCCCCTTAAAAGGTATTAATAATCTTCATCTTAGATACTAAGAACGCCATTTTCAGAGTTCTTCTTTTTCGGTCTTAATACTTGACCTTTCAAACATCTCAAACCTGCTTTATTCTTTCAGCGTTTCCTGCCCTGAACCCCTTGGTCCTCTAATTACTGCTCCTTCCTCTCGACTGGTTATGTCTTTAGATGTGCTGAAATGTAATGCTTCTACAAATCTTGGTCCTTGACCCCTTTATTCTCAATGTACAATTTTTCTCCCAGAAAATTATGCACCTCAGGACTAGACATCACCCTGTGGTTGCATGTTCCTGTGTTACTTTTACTTTACCATTCCTCTAGAGAATTATCATTTTGCATTCAAAGTTGAGCTAGTAGCATTTAACGGGGGCATACCTCCTTGTGAACTGTGACAGAGTCTCTCCATTCTCTGAGTTATTTTATAGTTCTTGATAAATCCCTATTTGTTTGGTAAGAATCATGTGTGTGTTTGTGCACACACATGTGTGTGCGTGCACACGGGTGTTTGTATGTTTTGAGACAAGGTCTCTTTCCATTGTCCAGGCTGTCCCTGAACTCACTATGTACTTCATACAGGCCTTAACTCACAGCAGCTCTTCTGCCTCAGCCTCCCAAGTGCTGGGATTATAGGCCTGTGCCATCACACCCTGCTAAAAACTTCTTTTTGACCAGAAACACCTGCCCTCTATGGAAGGTAAAATTGTGTGCATCGATGTTGGATTTGCCCCTGTGAGTCACGCTTTGACTTCGTGTGCGTAGGATGTGTGGTCCTGAATTGTGACTCTGGGCTCAGGCAAGCATCATGCTTTTGTCCAGAAGGAAGTTAGGAGCTGGTCCAGCAGCAGCTGCCCGAGCTGTCAGTATGTGCTTGTCTTCTGACGTTCGTGCCACCACTGTGAAAATGTGCTTTTGCAGTTCTTTCCTGATTACAGGGCTCAGAATAAATAAACAGAGAGCAGGAGACCCTTCCTCAAATCGACGGTGGGGAATCTGGAAGCGCCATACAGGTGAAAGAAAAGCCGTGCTTCTGAGTTCAGTCAACTTCAGCTGATTTCCAGCTTTCTCATGGAAGGTCAATACAAATAACAGGATTACTCTTTTAAGCCATTGAAAGGCAGAATACTTTGCTATGCGGCATTATTGTGGCAATACCTGGCTGATACAAGCAGACCTTTATGTGAAACAATGTCTTCAAACTAGAGACTGTTTCTTGTGATGTCTGTGATTCTCCGCTATATGAATTATGATTCCTTTATTTGCAAGTCTCAGAGTTTTGAGTGAATTTGGTTTAAGTCTCAAACAATGACACTCGTATGCTGTTTCTCCTGCCACATTCTATTCCTAACCCCGTTCTCAGGCTTCCTTTTTCGTGGCTAGAATTGTTTTAAAAATATATTCACGGAGCACACCCCATACATCAGTCAACTTCACGCATAATGACATGAATAATCTCTCTTTAGGAGCCCCATCACACCCATTACAGAACCGTCATTGTGATTAGGGTAACTCCTTGTTTTAATTGGAGTCCCTAAAGCCACATGCCCATCCTTGCAAACAAGAGTAGCACCAACAATACTTGAGTTACATTCTCTGGGAGATGTGTTCTCCCAGAAAAGAAACCGAGGGGCTATTATCAAGGAGTTGTGAGTGCCTGGTGTTGCGCTGTAGGCAAACATCAGAGGTCTTTCTGAACAAAAATTTCAGTACCGTGTATCCAGATGTTTTCTAAGGTGCCCCCCAGTTGCACCCAACAGCAGGAGTGCTGGCAGCATGTCTTGGCACCAAACTCAGGTGAGGTACAGCTGTCACCTGAAGAGGAACCACAAATTCAAAGTGCATTTTGACTGTTCCCAGACTCCTTTTCCAACCACGTGCCTGCTGACCACACACGCAAACCGTCACTGCAATGACCTTTGCAGCACTTTCATTTTCCCAGAAGCCCTTGCAGCCCTTGGTGGCTCCATCATCATATCTGATCTGCTGTAGGTCTTTGAGGATCTCATCCAAATTCCTTGAATTACACTCTACCCAGGCCTGTGCCATCGTCAGACCTGCATTGTGTCAGACATATATGTATCCACCAGATGTGAACCTCCAGAGGATTTGGGTAAAGACTCTTCTTTGTAGTCCCTGGAGTAACATCCTCAATACCTGTCAAATAGTTAAAAAAAAAAAAAAAAGGTTTGTTGAAAAAGTTACCAGCCTCGGGCTCAAGAGCAGAAGCTGGGATTGACATAATGCAGTGTTTTTAACATGCCATCTCCTCAGGCTCTTACAGGTGGACAAACTGCTGGGCAGGAAAGGTGATTTAAATTACATACTTAAGGGAGTGTGTAATTTGGCCCATATGCGAGGATAACATAAGCAGGCAGTCAGAAACTTCACACAAGTAAGAAAGCGGCCCAGACTTGACCACAGGGCCAACTTGACATGCTTTGCCTGGGACCTGGGGAGTGTCTCTAGTGCTAAGGGAAGAAGAGGTCCTGGGAGCCTTGTGACTCAACAGATGGGTGGTCAGACCCAAAGAAGAGTTGCCTAAGGTTTCTACCTGGTAATGTTGTCTTTAGTTGCACAAAGTTCATGCAAATTTGCAGCTACCTCAGATACTTAGGAAGGGATAATTAAGGTAACCAAAACATTTTATGAAACTGCAGACAATTTTTTTGTCTTTCATTGTATGCCATTTTGACACAAAGTTCAACCAAGGAGTCATAACAATTAGCCTAGGGTGATTATAAGAAGTCACATATGCCTATCCACGTAGGGAAATGCCACTTTTGGAGAAGCAGAAAGGATGTGATAAAATAACATAGATAAGACATAGGAAATACATAAACTGGTTAGATGAATTTGAGGACAGTCAACAACCTACCATTAATTATGCCAGAGATCTGGGGCTCTCAGAGGCTTCTTTTATCTTAAGGAGTAAAAAAATGTGTACATACAGTTATGAAATGGAATGATAGCTACTGTGATGTGCTCTATGACAGAGAATTCTGCCCATCAGGAAGAGCCACTGTAGGGAAAGTGCTGTTGGACAAAGCCCCTGCCGCCTGCCATGAGTGCGGGAAGTAAGGCAACGGTCAAGATTTAAAGTGTGTGCATCCTTCCTCATATGTTCAGAGATTTCGCTGTGTAGATGGTGACTTGTTGGTTGACACGGTAGAAAGTCTCCCCTCTAAGTTGTTCTGATGGTAGCGTTAGCACACCTTTACCACCTGGGGTAGCTGACAAACCCTAGGAAAGTTCAGAGTCCTGCTTGCCAAATTGTTTCTTCAAACTACACGGAAGAATTCACAGCTCTTCGTTCCCCTTGGAGTCAAGGAAAAGCTGGTCTCTCTTTAATCTCTTTAGTATCAAAAAGGAAGCTGAGGACCTCTAAGACTCTTTAGGTGCCGGACCATATGTGGCTCACCGGGGCATGCCACTTTCTCATTTGTACCAGCCAACCCATAAATCAGCATGGTTGAGTGGCGGCCAAGCTAACAGGCTGTAAAGGAAGCTTTCCAGAAATCTGCAATGTGCTCTTTGTACTTTTGGGACTCATAACCCCATTGACCCCTTTGAACTCGAAGTCTCTGTGAGTGATGATTTTACCATCTGGCAAAGGAGAGTGGCTGCCACTCATAGGCATCATTTAGAATTTAGGGCCCAACATCTTGCTAGCCAAGACCCCGTTGATGAAGAGCTGTGAGCTTCCTATATTGGCCTCTTGCTAACACCAAACTCCTGACCCATGGAGCACAAGCCTGCGACTCTCCAGCCCAGTATTCCTATTCTGGGGATGGTTAGCTAGGATGTAATGGTGAATCAGGTATTACGGGCCAACAAACCTCACTTGTCAAATGGAAGAGGAATATTCAAGAATGAAGTTGACCAAGTGGCATCTAATTTTACATAAAATTGTGACAGGTGAACATGCTAGTTGGGATGTATTGTGAAATCTCAGACATTTCACAGATCTTGATAGACAGTAAACAAACATGCCTTCTGCTTTGGGTAGAAATGTCTTCATCTTCCAAACTTGTTCAGACATAAACATCTTTGAAAAGAGAATGAAGTCCATCAGTGACTTCAATCACCAAGCACCCAGTAATGCAAGCAAGCAAGGCAGAGTTATCTCCCAGCAGCATGCTGGCACTGGATGGATATGTGTGGTCATGCTGCCCCGGAAGACAATGATGGAAAGGGAAAAATCCCTACAGGAAGCAGAACTTTGAGTAGAATTCATATAAAGGACTCATATATGAATGAATGCAGGAAGGACTGACCAGAGATCTGGTTGTATATTGATTCATGGATAGTAGCTAATAATTTCCCTGGATGGTCAGGGAATTAGGAGAACAGTGATTAGGAAAATGGTGATACAGAAAGTACTTGGATAGAATTTTAACTAAAGACACAATATAAAAATATTTGTTTTTCAAAAGAGTCCTCAACAGAGAACAAGGCAGGATCTTAGGCGAGGTAGACAAGTAGACTTGTTTTTTAGGGGTCACTGGGGTCCCTACCACTCAGTGTGCTACAGTAGCAGTATCAAAGATTGGGAAACTTGTGAAGAACACAAATGTATTTAGCTCATGGTTCTGGGAAAAAACTGGGAAGTCCAAGATCCAATGTGGCAGCATTTAATGAGGATCTTCTTGTCCTATCACAACTTCTGGGCAGCATCACACTGTTGTGTGTGACAGCAGATTTGTTATTCTGTAAAAACCCATTCTTGTAATAATATCATTGATCCACTCACAAGGGCAGAGCATTTGTGACCTAATTACCTCTTAAAGTTCCCACCTTTCAACATTTCTGCACTTAGAATGCAGTTTCCAGTATGCAAATTCTATTTTTGTTTGTTTTGTTTTTTGTTTTTGAGAAAGGGTCTTGCTCTGTAGCCCAAACTGGTCCTGAACTCACTATGGAGTTCAGATTGGCCTTGGACTCTTGGCAATCCTCCCACCTCTGCCTTCCAAATGCTGGGATTACAGGGGTGCACCACCACACCTAGTTTATGTGGTGTTTGGGAATCAAACTCGGGTACTTAGTACTTAGTGCTTTCTGGCCAAGCACTTTTAACTACTGAGCCATTCCTCCAGCCCCAGCATGCAGTTTCTAGAGAACACATAAACCAGAGCATTCCACTCCAAGTCCCTAAATTCATGTCCTTCTCATGTGCAAAATATACTCATTCCACCCTAATAAATCCTTTAATTTATAACAGCATCGACTCAAAAGGCAAAAATTGAGCCTCACAGAAAGAAAAGTATTGAATCATGTTTTCCCTAACATGTGGATTATTGAAAAAATAGATGATATGAACATGGAAGAGGATGATTAGACAAGAGGAAGGGAATCGATGGGATGAAGGAGTAGGCGCACGGGAGGGCAATAGTGGGAACATATAGCATCAACGCAGGTTAGCCACAGGTATGAAGCTGCCACGATAAAAAACAGTATTTTGTAAAACTAATGTGCATCAATAAAACATATATAGTGGGGAAAAAGAAGTATTATTGGAAAGAAAAAATGTGTTGAATTTCATCTAAATCATATAGAATAAGGCTCAAGGCATGGTTCGTCTTGAGTCAAATTTATTCTCAGCTGTGAGCTTTTGAAATCAAACAAGCTACTGCCTCAAAGATACAGTGGCGGGAGCGGCATAAGACAGACATTTCAAAGGAGAGATAAGATACCAACGGTAATCCGGGGTGAATATCCATCTCTGTTGTTCTTTTACTTCCATACAGTGTTAAATAAATAAAAGCCTTGGGGGCTAGTACTAAAATTGGAAAATGGATGAGAAAACTTGTGATTAAAAAGGAGAAATTGCTGTTTGTTGTATAGCTCTTCCCAGAAAGAGGCGAAGTCTCTTTCCCTCACCTTGAAACCTAGCTCATGACAGTGATTTGTTTTGGCCAATAAAATGTAGAGATGAGATCAGACAGGTGTCAAGACAAGCTCTCCAGAGTCCTGTGGCTTCCTTTTTTGGATCTCTGAGACATCCGTATGAAGAAACACGGGTTTGATCATCAGATGATAAAAAAGACAAAGCCCTCTCACTTCTATCACTGGGAACCACCAAGGCCATGTCACCGAAGTCACCCTTGGCCACCCAGCAGCCAGCTGACCAGCCAACAGCTATGCACGTGGAGGCGCCCAGCAGAGAACCACCAGCCCAGAGCAGAAGAACCAATCTGTTGGTTTATTGCAGCCATGGATGAAATAAAGGTTGTCTTAAGCAATTAGGTCACAAAGCAGTTCATTGTGCCAGAAAAGCTCACTGACGCAGGGCTCTTTTGCACAAACTTGATAGTTGCAGAAGCTATTAACTTCATGTGGGCTGAACACACACACACACACACACACGCACACACACACACTCTGCAGCCTTTGGACAAACAGGATAACAGGAGTCCATACTGTAGAAGCTCATTGAAAATGTCTCTTGAAATGGCCCACCTGCTGTAGAAAATATTATGGCCAATTTTTTCTTGGTATGAACTTCAAGAAATATCAAATTACACATTATAAAATTGAAGAATATAAAACAGCTTGTATTTTTAGGTGAAGAACTAGGTGTAAATCCCATATTATAGAAACAATGAATTTTCTTTTACTAATCATATCATGGCAATACTTAACTGAATGCTTAAAGCTTAACTTCATAATTAAACATCCACTGCAAATTGCTTAAGGCAAGAGAGATTTAGTCAGGGTGTATTTAATATGGTTGTTTTATTTATTTTTATTATCTTTATGATTTCTTCCTGAAAGAATACTATAATTTTTAAAGTGAGAATTTTTGTCTTTATATTATGGGAAGTTTTGTTCATTAAAAGAAATCAAATTTCAAAGGCTAAGGGCTGCATTAGTTGGCATGCTGATTACTCACCAATGATGTAGCCTTGAACTACTCTCTTTTAATTTCCTCATGTGTAAATTGAAAATTAAGCCATCTATTTAACAGGATTAAGTGGGTATTAGATAAAATAATGTACATCGAATAAGCCAGCACACTAAACACTTAATTGCTATTCACTCCTCTCTTGTACTTTTAAATTGCTTAAAATGTGTCCTTGATTACACCTGGACTGAGGAGAAAAACACGGAAGCAATAAAGATCAAAACACCATTAAACAGATGACTCTACAGGAAAGAATCAAAACACCCAGTTCAAATTTCTTTACATTATTTTCCACTAATAATAATCCATACAAACTAGGAAAAGTTGACAATTTTGCAAAATTCTTTGCTCATTGTAATATGATGTATATTTATTTTTACTGTTTAGACATAAGCAGTCATATAGTAGTTCACGTTGTTCAAGAGGCCTTGGTGCTCTGTTCCTTGACTATGTCTTCAACTCATTGAATATATATGTATGAATATATGTAGGCAGTATGCAGAGCAGATCTTATTACTTCATATTCTTAAGAAGCAATGTGAAAAAATAATGTGATAAGTTAAATGACCTACCCAAGGCCACTTCACAGTAGAAGAAGTTAAGTGCTCTGCCTGATTCCATGTTTACATCTACCATCTACATAGACATCAGCTAATAAATGTTGCCTCTGAACATGGGAGTGCCCTGTTTTGACAGTTATTTGAAGTCTGCCATCACCCAGCGCCTTTCTGCTTATTTTGAAGAGAAGAACTTGTTTTGTTAAATTTTCTTTAGACACAACACAAATATGACAGGTTTGGAGTTTGGTTCCAAAACAGAAACTTCGGGTGTGTAAAACTTATTTACTCTTGGCAAACCACAGCTTCCTGTTATTTGGCCTTTTCTTTAGGATGGCTTTTTTTTTTTCCTAAAGGAAAGTACTTTTAAACATTTATAATAAAAACTTCTTGGACATTAGATAACCATGAAATAAACTGATTTTTTAATGATTGAAGTGTAAATGAATCGAAAACATATGGATGAAATTTTTCTTTAAAATACACATGGGTTTAAAAACAAAATAAAATTGCTCAGGGCCAAATACATCTGGAATTTTATGGAACCCCAAACGTTTGGAAAGGAGTCTGTGACCTTCAACAAGCAGTTACCATATCGTGGTGCTACATTCCTTGTACATGTTTCCCATGGAACTCAGGTCAAGGATGAGTTGATATCAAGGTTGGGTTATATGTCTTAGTACGATGACTCCTAACCTAAATGCTTTTGGGTTGACTAACTCCAGGGCCTGAAATTTCACTGTGATAAGTATTTTTTTTTTCCTAGCACCTTTTCTTACCTGGAAAAGCCTTATCCTTTAGAAAGTGAATAGTATTGGAGAAATATATATTAAAAAGCACTCATATAGCCCTTTATGATAATAAACTCTTTATCTACATAGATGTTGGATGCTACTTTTGTGATTAACAAAATATACTCATTCAAGTCCTTCATATGAAGATCAAACAGAGAAGTGATTTCCTCAATGCAGAAGTCAATGGAGGACAAGAATGAAGAACTTCTGTGGCTAATACTTTGCAACACTCCCTCTCATATAATATGCATATCTTTGTATTTGGCTAACTTATGAGTTGGTTTAGTTTCCATAATAATTAGTTGCTATCATGATAAGCATAGAACAAAGATCTGGAAAAATGTGACACACATGAAAAAAATAGCTAGGATTAGAGCAGAGCAGATGGACAGGGAGAATCTTAGTATAACAGATAGCATGTTGGATAGCCACCATGCCAGAAGCTTTCTGGTTAATATTTACAACAACCTTTTCACCCAGGCATCAGCATTCTCTCCTTTTTTTTTCAGCAAATAAGATATGGAACTAACGTACTTTTTCCTATCCAATAAAGGCGAAAATTAGGGTTCTACTTGGCTCATTGGACTGAATCCTGTGGCTGTTGATTTGTGTCTCTCTATTAAAGGTCGTTAGGGGGATGTTTTGATGTACTTCAGATGTTGATATGCTATTCAATTTGACGGTATTAATTAATTAATTAATTTATTTATTTTTGTTACTGTTCATTGCTCTATTCCTAATGTTAGCACAGTTAGCCATGGAAGGTATGCAACAATGAATTTTTGAATAAATAATTGAATAAGATAAAATATACGAATGACTTTAAAATCAAATTAAGTACCTGTAACACTCTTGTGCCATGATAGAGTTCCACTTTTATTTTTTTTAATTTTGTTTTTTTGTTTTTGTTTCTTTATTGGTCTGGTCACTACCATATCTCTTTTATGACCAGTGCCCCTCCAATAAGGACACACACACACACACACGAGACAATATGAAGATGTGAAGGAATAATGTGGCTGCGTCATGCCTGGAGTGATGCAAGAAAGGCCAAAGAGCTCTTGAAATCACTAGAGCTGACATCAGGCAGGGACAATGATGGATTCTCTCATAGAGCAGAGAGAGAGAGCGCAACACTCTATGCCTTGGCTCTGGTTTCAGACTTCCAGCTCTCAGAATGTGGAAACAGTTAATTTCTGTTATTTAACTTTGTTCTTGAACTTTAAATTTTGATCACGATGATTGATCTTTTTATAACCTGCTGAATCCTAATTGCCAGTATCTTATTAAGAATTTTTGCATCTATATCATTAAGGAGATTGGTCTGTAGTTTTCTTTCCTGGTTAAATCTTTGCCTGGTTTTGGTATCGGGGCAATGCCAGCTTCCAAAAACAAGTTTGGCAATGTTATTTCTCTTCCAACTTTGTGGGATGGTTTGAGAAATATAGGTGTTAGCGCCTCTCTGAAGTACTGGTAGAATTTTGCTGTGAAGCTGTCCAGTCTTGGGCTTTTCTTTGTGGGAGAGACTTTATTACTGTTTCAATATCCACATTTGTTACAGGTCTGTTCAGGGTTTTTATGTCTTCTTGGTTCAGTTTTGGTATTTGGTATGTGTCTAGAAATTTATCTATCTTCTCCAAGTTCTCCATTTTTTTTTTTTATTTTTGGAGTGTAAGTTTTCAAACTAGTTCCTTATGATTCTTTCAATTTCAGCAGTGTCCATTGTAATTTCATTATTTTCATTTCTAATTGCAGTAATAATTTTTCTTTCCTTTTTGTTAGGTTAGCTAGAGGTTTATCGATCTCGTTTATTCTTCTTAACAACTAGTACTATGATTTGTTAATTTTATATGTTTTTTAGTTTCAATTTTATTGATTTCCACTCTGATCTTTATAATTTCTTTTTCTCGATGACTTTTGATATAGATTGTTCTCAATTATCTAGTACCTTGAGTTGCATCATTATGTTGTTTATTTGGGATTGCTCTGATCTTTTTATGTGAGCATTTTTAGCTATAAATTTCCCTCTCAGGACTCTTTTCATTGTGTCCCAGACAGTCTGGTATGATGTGCTACCTTCATCATTTAGCTCTAGGAAGTGTTTGATCTCTTTTCCCACTTCTTCTATAACCTATTGTTTGTTCAATCGTAAGTTATTTAGTCTCTATGGATTTGAGCGGTTTTTGTAGCTTCTTTTGATGTTGATTTCTAGTTGGCTTCATTACTGGGATGCAAGGTTGGTTTAACATACATAAAATAATTAATATAATACACCATAATAATAAAAGGAAGAAGAAAAGTCATATGATCATCTCAATTGATTCAGACAAGGCCTTTGACAAAATCCAACATCCATTCATGATAAAAAAAATTACCCTGAGAAAAACAGGTATAGTATAATTTTACCTAAACTGATACAAGCCATATATGCCAAACATATTGCAAATATCATAGTAAATGGAAAGAAATTGAAGGTGTTTCCCCTCCAATCAGGAACACAACACGGCTTTTCACTCTCACCACTCCTATCCAATATAGTTCTTGAAACCGTAACCAAAGCAATTAGGCAAGAGAGTTAAATAAGATAATACATATTGGAAAAGAAGAAGTCAAGTTATTGTTACTTGAAGACAACATGATTCTATACATAGAAGACTAAAAACTCCACCATGGAACTCTTGGAACTAATTGACAAATTCAGCTAAGTTTCAGATTACAAAATTAATACAAAAATCAATAGCATTCCTCCATACCAACAATGACCTCACTGAGAAAGAGCTGAGAAGAAGAATCCCATTCTCAATAGCCCCTCAAAAAATTCTATACCTACGACTAAAGCTAACTAAGGAAGTGAAGGACCTCCACAAAGAAAACTGAGAGCTTTCAGACTCTTCAAAAATGGTGCTAGGAAATCTGTTTATACCCGTGCAGAAGAATGAATCCAGACATTCACCTATCACCATGTACCAAAATCAAATCAAAGTGAATCAAAGACCTAGATGTTAAGACAGAAACACCGAACCTGCTGGAGGATACAGTAGGCAAAACTCCAGAAGGTGTAAGAGTGGGTAAGGCCTTGCTAGGACACCCGGTGCAGAAGAAATAACCCCCAGGGTCAACAAATGGGACTCTATTGAGTTAAAAAGGTTCTGTGCAGCAAAAGAAGCTATCAACAGAGTGAAGAGAAAACCAGCAGAGTGGGAAAAAAATTTTACCATCTATACCTCAGACAGGAGGTTAACAACCAGAATATACAAGGAACTGAAGGAAAAAAAAACCCCTTAAAATCAAAGGCCAAATTAAACAATGGGCAATTGACCTTTAAACTTTGTTACCTCAGCTCCAGAAAATGAAACAGGGATGCAGGGCCTTCGGCTGCCCCACATCTTCACAGTTGGAGCTCGCAGTTTATGTTGCAGTGCTCAGCACTCAGGTGAACGTTACGTCCGCGTTCCCCTCCTCTTCCCCTCTGTCCCTCGCTGGCTTCCCACCTCCTGCCCGGTAGCTTTCTTCTGTCCTAACACTCTGTCTACCTTCGGTTTAGTTTCCTCCTGACTAAAGATTATTCCTGGTTCTCTCAGATCACTCTTCAACTTGTTGCTTTTCTCTTTTTGTATCTTGCAAGGCTCAGTTCCCACCCATCATTGTCCCCTTTTCTCCCTACTTCACAAGTCTGTTTCACAGTTCTGTTTCTGATCACTTGATTGGCCTACTATCTCTATTCAGCCAGAGTACTTTGCTGGAATTATTGGAAAATGGAGACTGTCAACATGTTATACGGCTCCAAACATCTAGTGGTTCCTTGTCAGATTTGGCTGGGGTATGTACTATACACAAAGTTTTTCTTTCTCTGTTTTAAAGGCTGACACCTAGGTCTGAACAGTAGAAAACATGCCTAAATTTTAGCACTTCCCCTTAAGAAGTCAAGGAGATGTCTTCCCTACCTCTTATACTAAATTTGAAGAATGAGGCACATTAGAGAAACCAGGCCAGAAAAAAAAAAAGAAACACATAAGATAAAGAAAGAAAAAAGAGTCCACGAAGAATGTCACTCGTGAATTTCATCTTTCCAAATTTCAGGATATAATTTGATACTAAAAAATAACTCAGTACTTCTAAGCAATGCTTCAAAAAATACCCAGCAACCTCAAATAAGTCTTAGGAAAAAAAACATAACCAGTATAGTAACACAATTTAAGCACCATCATTATAGTTTCAGTACCTCAAAAACACAATGTTCCCAAAACCTATACCTGACTTCAAATTTTCATGTGTACTGTTCTGAATTATAGACTCGAGCAAATATTCTAAACCACGGGCTCAAGTAGTGTATGCTAGTATCAGACACAACTGACAGATCAAGGAAATGTTTACCTTATGGGGGAAATTTCTACTGGGTTGGAAAACTGGATATTGTCTAGATTCCAAGATACCAACATCCAGGTGACCTCTCTCAACCTGGGAGGGGGGTTATTTTATGATACTGCAAACTGTGACTGATGGCAGCGCAAATGACTTGTGTCCACAGACTTGCAAGCTCCGTCTCATCATGTGTAGGTTCAGTTGGTGTCCTTCCTCCCTGGGTTAGAAACTGAGTTTACTTCTATTTACATATCCCAGCATATATTTTTCTGTAAGGGCGGTTGAGTCCATGACCTTCACACTGAGCTACATCTTGAGTGCATTTTTTAAAATATTTGATTTTGAGACAGTTTTGCTAAATTACTTAATTGTCCAAGATAGACTCAAATTTGTGATCCTCTCGCTTCAGCCTCCCAAAGTGCTGGGATTACAGGCTAGTGGCAACAGGCCCTGTGACATTTCAGCACATCTTTACTTTCTATAGCTGTGAGTTGATTGATCTCTCCTTTGAAGTTGTTGTAACGTTTGTTTCTATTATCTATCAAGGAGTTTAATAGATTCATAACAGATGTTCAGGGTGTATTTTATTTTTTAATAAAAATATTTTAATACTTCACAGGGTGATGAACAATGCAAGAAACCAACCTTGATCCAGTACTTACCACAGACCTCTCAACTCAGTTAATTCTCACACTTTCCTTATGAATAGATACTAAAATCATTCCCATTTTAAAGACGAGGGGGTGTAAGAGATGCCAAGATTAATTATCACACCTAGAAGCACATAGTCAGAAGTGCCAAGAACAAAATTTCAATTTGATCCAACTTTTTCCAAAGCTGATGTTTCTAATTCTTTTCGCTTCCTTCCAGATATCTAGGAATGATCCTTTTGTAATTCAAAATTATGTGACATTGTGTGTCCATATTTATGCTTGCATGGAAGAGCATCTACTAACTGGACAAATTCTTCCTTTTCTTAGAAAATGACTCCTGAAACATTCCAGTTTTCTTGAAACTATTAGAATCAACAGTGAACATTTCTCTGGTTCTTGATTCCCTACTGGAGCTCTCTTTCTACTTGATTTTTATTAAATAAGCGACTGTGGCTTTATGTTTCCTCCCTTCCCTTGCTTTCCTGGCACTGGAGTACTGAGTTGGCTGGTGGCTCTGACTAGGAAAATAATTTCTACTGCTACTTTTTAAGCAGAGTGATTAATATGTATGCTAGGAAATTCTCCAAGCAAGGTTTTTGATCTGGCTTTTCCTAGAATCCATCAATCATTCCTACCATATAAAACCTCATCTCAGGTTAATCTAAACATCCAATTAGTCTAAACATCATTCTCTGCTCTTACAGCTAAGTTGTTGAATACTGATCGGAAAAACCATTTGCTTGGCTGCAAAGATGCTTCTAAGAATTTAAACCCCTCCACACCCATTACAATCCAAGAACATTCTCAGCTCTTGTTTGTTTGTTGGCCTTTTGATGTTTGGTTGTTGTTTTAATTTGTTTTTGTTGTGCTGGGAATAGAGTGCAGGGCTGTCACACTGCGCTGCATCCTTGGCCCATGTTTCTTAGTTTTGATTTTGAGACAGGGTCTTTTACTAACTCTCTAAGTTACTGGAGCTGGGCTTGAACTTGCAAAGCATCTGCCTCAGCCTCCCAGAGTGCTGTGGTTTAATTTTTAACTACCAGACCCAGATCCTGCTGTACTTTCAAAGTTAGTGATGATCATGAGAACACACATGTGCCAGCCCACAGAATGTTCCAAAAATGTTAACTTTCCCTTAGTTTTCTATTTGTCCACTCAGTTTGTATCTTTTATTTCTCTAATAACTGCCCAAATATCCTCAACTCATCTCTCCTCTTGCAGTTAGAGGTAAGAAACTTGGTTGCTTCTGGAGTGATGAGGCAGAATAGGATGAGAAAGGAAGAGGGAGGGAAAAGGGTCCAAGAGAGAATGCTGTACCTCCCGCCCCTCCCAACAGCATCAAGCCAACAGCCTTTTCTGGAGTGCTGCCTTAATTAAGGGGGAACAGCCACGGCTAATTCTTTATGAATATTCAGTAGCATTTGGAGATATTTTAGTTGTCTCAACCGGAGACTGGGGACACCTTGGTCGGTCATCTACTCAGTAGAAGCAGAAGATGCTATTAAACATATTATAAGTTACAAGAAAGGCTCCCACAACAGTTATCTGCTCCAAATGTCAATAGTGCTGAGGCTGAAAAATCCCGCAATAGACCCACCACTCTAGTATATTATCGGTTACTTGATGCTGCTGCTTCTCATGTTGCAAGTGAGCCAAACCCATGTGAGCCTTAAGATTCCATTTCCTCAATCTAGAGTCATGCTAGGAACATGATGTATTCTGTCTACTCCACGTTCTCCTAATCCAAAGTGGAGCCCACTTGGTTCCTAAAGCCACTGAGTCTGAAACGTAGGGAGAAAGATCACTTCCAAAAATAAGGGAAAGTTTTATCCCTTCTCATTATACCAATTATATTACAAAGTAAAACTTAATTTAAAATGAAAATATGAAAAAAGATAAAGATATCGTGGAGAGCAGATATTCACTTTCATAGGTAACAGTAGGATGTGGCCTGTTCATAATGCTCTTCCGTAATTGTCCTCACTCAGCCCTAGAGCTGGAGCAGTGGCATTGATCCACACATCCGAGATGAGTACCCCTTCCGATATGAAAAGTCTCACTAAGTCTCATTTATAACACCTTGACTCTAGGGGTCTACCTTGGGTCATGCATCTGGATGTTTGGAATTTAAGATTCATAAACGTGGGCTGTCAAGGTAGTCAACAAAGAGCAAGGGAGATTGAGAAGAGCCAAGGGCTTGGAATATGTATGTGGTCCACGATAAGGTGGCAGGATGACTGGAAGAAGAGGACCCCAGAGGTGAGATCAAAGAAGATCTACTTGAGAGACAAGAAGAAGACCTGAAGAGGGAAGAGAAAGTGAGAGAGGAAAAGAATGGGAAAGAAATAGAAAGAGAGCAAAGGCAATGAAAGGATTCACCAGTGTCAAGTGCTGCAGAAAGGGGCAGCCTAACGAACAAATACAAATGTTTCCACCTGTGCTACCTGATTTTCCCTAACAAAATGAGAGCTCGCCCGGTGGAGTAGAGGTATTAAAGTCACATGGCTGCAGACAGGAGGGTGTTTTGTCACCTTCCTGTCACTGAGACACTATTCGACACCTACGCCGTAAAGGAAGAAAAGTTTATTGTATTAATTATAGCTCACAGTTTCAGAAGTCTCAGTCTATACAAGGTTGGTGAGTTCCCAGGGAAAAAAATGGCAATGAAAGAAGCACATTGCAGGGAGTGTCTGATGGAGAACAGCGTTAACTAGAGGGCATCCGGAAAGCATAGAGAGGAGGGGGCAACACGTGAAGGGCATGGACCCTTCTAGGTCAAACCCTCAGCAACACAGGCCCCAGCACAAGAGGTCAGTAGATTAATCTACTGTGAGTATATTCCTCTGCCCCCATCATCCAATAACCACTGAAACATAATGCTTTTTGGGGATGTATTCTACTTAAACCATAGCATTCTGCCCCTGGCACTCAAAAGAATCATGTTGTGAAAAATGTGTTTAGTCCATCTCCATAGGCCACAAAAGTCCCAACAGCTACAGTTCAGGTCCAAAGTCTCCTCTGAGACAGCACACAATGGCACAGGGTCAACATTTTGTTTATTCGTTTGTTGAAGCACTTCTGGTGACTCCTACCTTCTGGCTGCTGTGCATAACACCACTACAAAACTCTTGTACAGCGTCCACTTGGATCCTTGCTTTCAGTTTCTTTGTAAAGTTGCTGGACCATGTGGTCATTTTATGTTCAGCCATTTGAAGAACTGCCAAGCTGTTTCCCACAGTGAGTGCCCCATCTTACACTCCCATCAGCAGTTCACAAGGGGTCTGACCTCCTTGTATTTCACAGCAATGGTTACTGTCCTGAAACATGAGGTTTGTTTTTAAATCATAGCTATCCTAATGGGCATGAATTATCATCTCATTGCAGTTTCATTTTACATTTTTTCTAAAGATTAGCAAGGCTGAATATCTTCTCTTTTTTTCTTACGTACCTTCTGGCCATTGTAATAGCTTCTTCAAAAAAATGTCTGTTAAGTCCTTTGGACACTTTGGAATTCAAGTGGGTTTTTACTTTTGTTTGATGGTGCGTGTGTGTGTGTGTGTGTGTGTGTGTGTGTGTGTGTGTGCATTTGAGTAAAAGTTCATTGTATATTTGAGATATTAGTCTTTTATCCTGTATATAATTTACAAATATTTGCTCCTATTTTTTATGTTTTATTTTCAAAAAGACTTTTGATAATGACCTTTGAAGCACAAAACTTTTAAAGGATTATTGGTATCTTGTCCAAGAATTCAATACCAAATGCAACATCGTTTTCTTTTTCCCATATGTTTCTTCTAAGTGTGTCAGTATTTTAGCTCTAAAGTTTGGGCCTTTTATCCATTTTCAATTAATTTTTATGTAGAGGGGTAAAAAAGGAGCCAACTTAACTCCTCCAAATATGCATATTCAGTTTTACTAAAACTTTTAGTTGAAAAAAAGCATCCTTTTCTCATTGAACGGTCTTGGCACACTTACTGAAAATCAATTAATCATGAGTTTATTTTTCTAAAGTTTACAGCTTCTGAGAATCACAGAAAAAATCTTATTTTTAATTATTTTCCCACAAGGATCAAATCCAAACAGTTAGTCATACAGACTTGGGATTCACCCAAATAGACCCTGGATTTAATCTTTTGAATCTGTATTATTTCATAATGGTAGAAATGGAGCTTTATTCATTTCTAAAAATACAAGCATTTTAAATTAAAAATTATTTAAGTTAAGATTAAATTAAGTATTAATTTACTCATGCTGTTATACAAAAAGCATAAACTGAGTGGCTTAATCACTATCTATTTATCTATCTATAGAGGGAGAGACAGAGAAATAAATTTTTAAAATATTTTTGTAATGTGGAGACTGGAATTCAACAGTCAGAGTTTCAGTAGAATTCAAGCAAGGGATTTCTCTTTGGTCTGTCCTTACGCAGCAGAGAGAGAGAAATAAGCAAACTCCTGTTGTCTCTTTTGCTTGTAAGGACACCTGCTGGATTAGGTTTGATGTCCATGTGACTTTATCCCCCCTCCCCCATAGTCACTTCGCATAGATTTTATCCCAAATGCAGTCACATTGGGGGTTAGGGTTAAAATAAAAAAAATTTGGAAAACACAATTATTCACTCATAGCAAAGTAGGGTGTCATCCTCTTGGGTCTAAGTGTGTGTTCTTGCTAGCACTGAAAAAGGAAAAAAATGATGAATATTTTCAGTGCTCTGAAACACAGTCTGAGGGACATTAGAGACCAATGGCTGAACAGGACCCCTCAGCGGATCCACTGGGCTCATCCCATTGAACTTAGTGGGAAAAGCCACACCCAAGAGGTGAAACACCTCACAAAAGGTCATATGGCCAACAACACTAACTCAATTTTGAGCTAATTGTTCTACCCTCAATTTATTATTTTCTGGACAGAAAATATTAGATTCTATAACTTCTTTCTAGTGTATGAATTTTCTTTTCCTTAGTGGTAGGTAGCATGTTCAATCAGAGAGTCAAAATCTTTGTATTTAATCAAATCATGATTTTTTTCCACATGAATATTTCTGCGGAGAGAACTGCAGCAGCCTAGCCAATTTATCTTCTTCCCTGTCAGCAAGAGTTTTGGGGTCTTTCCTCCAGCTGCCGGAGGGCAAGTACCACAACTGCCATCACTGTCCAGACAGGAAGAGTGATTGGATGTTGACAGTGCAAAGAAATTGGGGAGGGCATTTTATTTCCCAAAATCTTACAAAAATCATTTATAAATCTCAAGATGTCCTAATGTAAGTCCATTTTTCTGAATAAAAGCATGTTTCATCTTATTAACTGGAAGATTTGGGTTCTATGGAAAGTTTTGTGTCTGGCAAGATTCCATAGGAAGATGTTTGGTTCTGGTTTATTTCCTGTATGGTATACATTTTGGGGTCCCTGGGCAGATTCAGAGAGAAGGGCTTCAGCACAGCATTGCCAGGGTACCTATTTGGCAGAGTAAGCTAGGGACTTATTTCTCAGGACTTTATGTTCATATCTGTTGAAAATAATATATAGATAAATAATCTAAGGAAGACTAGGGTCTTTAAGACTACTGAACTGGAAGCAAACAGACCAGCCCTTCGTTAGCTAGAGTGGACGGGTCTGTCTGCTGTTCCTTGCTGGACTGCAATCCCACTCTTTCCATCCTTCTGGCTTGTGATGATGCTGAGCCCCTGCAGCCTGGGTCTGGGGATGGCTGATGTCATTCCGACACATGGGCGAAACCCACTTAGCATACATTATGGAAAGCAGCTCGTGTTAGTATTTAAATGTGACTTGTCTCCCTGCCAAGGGAAATGGAGGGCTGCTAATAAGCCCCATGTGTGGGGGAAACTTGTTTGGGAGTTTGGAATCTGCCAGTTTCTGGAGAGAAATGCCTTATGTAACTACAGTTCTGTGTTTGTCACCATGCCGTTGCCTTCTCACAACTCAAATGCATTAGGGGGTTTAATAATCTTGGGGGGATGTCTTCTTTTCCACATTTAAATATTGTGACATGCTAGAAATTCAATGGCCAGCTAATTTTTTTTTCTTAAAGACAGTCTTTTTGGAGTCAATTTCTTCATCTGAATCGTCTACAGATTTTTAGTTGATGGACTTTATGGTCTAGCAGTTATACATAGCTACATCTGCTTTGATATCTTTTACTTTTAAATGTTTACTTGCTGTCTCTTTCCACTGCTATGTATGTCCACCTTCAGCTCTTGGTAAATTATCAGGCCTTCTTTCACCATGTAGCTCTAAAATTTCTGCCTTACAGTGGAGAAAGCCAATTGCGCCTGGTTGATAGTTCCATGAACAATCCACCTTGCCATTCCTTGAGGCCCGTTACTCTTCAGAACACACAATTTCTTCATCCCAGATAAGGACTTTTCAGGGAAAAATAAATAAAACAACCACCCTCAGCCTAAATTTCCCAAGGAGGCACAAAGAGGGCTGTAACTCCCCCCCCCCCCCCCCGCCACCGCCTCCCCCCTTCTTCACCAGCACAGGTGGGCAGACTTCGCAGAACCGAGAGAGAAGCATGAAGTTCACATGTCACAGCACAGGCAGTATAAAGTCAGCTTCAGACAGTAACAGGAAAAAGACGTTTCGTAGAAAGCTCACATTAGAAGAAAGTGATCATTTTAGACGATAATGTTTCAGTCCTTTCTTAAAGGGGAACGATTTAAGTTAACATTAACATCATAGATACGATTTGGTGTTGTTTTAAAAAATGTTAGGTTATAATGACATTAATTATTTGGTAATCGAGCTGCATCCTTATATAGAGGCATTCCAAATTAATCTTGTTTTTGTTAAATATTTTAGACAAGAAATTTGTTTCCAGCCTTAGTTATTAGGCTTCATATGAAGTGTCTTATATTTTTTGGAAGTAAAGTTTAAAGAAGAGGAAGAGGGGAAGCAAATTCCAGTCTTCTTTGAGTTTGTGTTTGGCTCTGATCACTAATTCATCAGGGCACGGAGGAGGGTAGGAATGTTGACAAAGAGGTCTTGGTAGCGTAAGTGGGTGAAGCTATTCAGAAGATTTTAATAGCCAGGATTAGTGTGAAACTTGAAGAGGGTAGGACTGTAAGTTTGTAAATGAGTAGCATACAATCAGAAGTGCATACAATCAGGAGTAAGTGCAATAAGAGAAAATGCACAAAATCTAACATAAAATTCTGAGGTAAGAAATATCCAAGAGAAGCTTATTATGGAGGCAAAATAGAAAGCTCAGACAGAGAGAGAGAGAGAGAGAGAGAGAGAGAGAGAGAGAGAGAGAGAGAGAGACGAAGAGGAAAAAATCCTGTCAGGAACTTGAGAGGAGGAGGAGGGATCTGCAGTGCGAAGTACTTCAGAAGCATCCAAACCCCAAATCTCCACGGATGAGTCACTTTCCCATCAGTGGGCAAATACTCAACACCTGCGACTCAAAGGAGGTGGTGCGTGCTTGTTGGGCTCACAGTTTCCAGTGGATTTAATCAAAGTCAGCTGGCTCCAAAGAAGCAGAAACAGCATGGTGGGAGAGTTGTTCATCCCATGGCCGCCTGAAAGCGGAGGGAAGTGAGGAGCTGGGGACAAAAATAGCCTGTTAAACACGTGAGAGTCCTGGGGGGCATTTTTGATCTAAATTGGTAACTTGAATCGGGCCAGTGTGTTACTCAATGGGAATGCTTTCAGGATAGAAGCCAATGCCGTATTACAGGGAGTTTGGGAATGAGGAAAAGTGATGGAAGAAGTAGACAAGAATAATTGTGTCAAGAAGACGTAGGATTCAAGGAAAAGCCCTAGGGATAGTTAGAGGATCGTGGCGGCGGGGCGGGGGGGGGGGGGGGGGATTTTGTTTTTAAGCTGAGAGGAACACTGGATCTTTGTAGATCAAGGCAACTTTCTTAATTAACGAGATCCAAAATATGGAAATGGTAGAATGTAGAGTGGGAAGTTATTGGACTTAAGGAGACAAGGTCAGGTTCCAGATGCCCTTTCTATGTGGTGTTGCCCTCAGAATGAAGCTGCTGGGCAGGGTGTTAAAGCATTAACTGCACACAAAGAACTGGCTGAGAGTAGGTAGGTACATTAATGGAGGGCAGAGAGCAAGATGTAGAGAAATGATCTGAGCTTCAGGGGAACAGAAACTCATGAATAAAAGTGGCTGGCTATGGTCTAGGTGTGTCCCCCACCCTAAATGCCTGTGTTGGGAACTAAATCTCCACAGTCATATGTTGATGGTATTTAGAGATTGGGCCTTTGTGAGATCATTAGGGTTAGTAAAGTGACAGAGAGAGACACTCATGGTGACATTAGTGGCTTTAGAAGAAGGGGAAGAGATACATGAGCTCAAGCGCTTGCTTTGCCTTACCATGGGACATTCTCTGACATGTTGTCACATGACGTGAGGCTTCTCACCACGGGATACCTTCTGCCATGTTATCACATGACATGAAGGTTCTCACTTGATGTTGCACCATGCTCTTAGAATTCCCAGCCTCCAGAAACCTCAGCTAACTAATTTATAAGGTGCTCACTCAACATTAGGGATTTTGATGCAGCAACAGAAAATCAACCAACACCGTAAATCAATAGTAATAAGGAAGAGACTGTCAGCTGCTTGAGAAATGACAATTCTGACTTCTTCTTCCCCAGTGACCAGGTTTCTTGATCACAGTGGTCCCTGTCTTTGAGGAAAGAATGGCTGGACAGAACACAGGAATGCTCCTTTTGTCCTTTAATTATTCAAAAGTCATTCATAAAACATTTTGAGGCTTACAAGAAAAAATAGTACCGGAAGCTCATAATGTGTTTCGGGACACTTAAACAGAAAACTTGCTGCATACTGACTGCCCTGGACTAGAACGTATTATTTTTTAACTTTCCTAGTCATTCATTCTAAATAAGGAAAATGTGGATCGCAGACACTTCTAATTAAGACACCGAGATTTTCCACTACACATTCTCCACCCCACGCGGACCCGTGCTTACAAGGGTAGGCGTGAGAGAGACTTTGATAATGGCCCATACAGCACAGATTCACTGTGAGTTGAGAGAACTCAAAAACCCAAACTCAGCAGGACAAATCTCACAAAAGGTTTAAATCTTAAAATAAAGGCCCAGGCATGCATAATACCCGCGGGCTCTCTGGGTGAAATCTGCTATGAGCTCCTACCATTAACCTTCTTGCCTGGATAGTTTACTTGAGGGGAAAAAAACAAGAGGCTGCTGGTTGTAGGGAAGTCAATAAAGCAGGTGCTTCCAAAAGGGAAAATGGCCGGAGATTTGCGGGCCCAGGGCTATTCTGGGAACTGACACATCCCCAGGGGCACGGGACAAAACAGCTCAGGAGAGGGAATTCTCCCATGGCAATTTTGCATGAATTACACAGCACCTAAAGTGTTCCTAGGGCACCCAAGAAAAAGAATTATTCATGCCTCCCTGGCCACTTCAGCCCAACAGCACAAACCAGTATAAAAAAGAAGGAGGTGTGTGTGTGGGGGGGTGGGGGGTGGGGGGGGCAATGCAGTGCTGTAGGCCGGGGATCCTTCAGAGAGGTTATCCCACCCCCCACTCCCAGAGATTCTGTAAAGGGAGTTGGGAGTGGGGGAGCCGAGGGTGGGGAAAGTTGCTGTACGCAATTGTCAAGTGGTTCCAGGAATGGGAGTTGGCAGTCAGGCAGAGAGAGTTTCCGGAAACAAGGGCAGGGCGATGCCTGGCCAGAGCTAGGGAAAGGAAGGTATAAAAGCTGCAGTGTTGCAAGGGCCCCGTGAGTTGCGCGGGAGTTCTGAAAGCGAGGCAAGGATGCATCACCGAGGTAGAAAATCACTTAGATCCCAAGAGCAAAGAACGAGCACAATTTGGACACTGCAGGAACTCTGCCGGTGGAGGAGCGCGCCACTGAGCACCTGCGGACCAACGTGGAGGCGCTTATTATCAACTGCCTGCTCCTTGAGGCAAATCCATTTTAGCGTTTCAATGCCTTTGGTTTCTTTTTAAGCTGCTTTTGCTAATACCTGATGCTCCACAGACTTGTCTGTCAAATAATGTGCTCAGAGATGCTTTCTTCTTTGGAGCTGTCCCTAACTCGTTTAAATTTCTAAAAATAGTGTCTTTCAGATTATATTTCATGTGTTTCCAAAATAATCTCCCTTCTCTGCAAAGCTGTAGACCGTGCTAAAAATAAAGTGTGTGAAGATCCATTATGCTGATAACCAAATCAGGCAGCCTCTGTTTGAAGAACAAATACTCTTTAAAGCAAAATCAAAAAAAAAAAAAAAACTTTATAGGCAGCAATGTTTACAGAACAATAAATAAATCAAGCTTAGGTTTTCAAGCACATTTTTTTTCCTTTGAAAGCAAATATGGTATTACTACTTCACATTTGACTCTTGAAAACCCAAATCAAATACAAAGATGGCACCTATGAATTTCTACCTATTTGGTTTTATTGTGTGTTTTTTCCTGCTAAAATATTCCATTCTCCCTTTTGTATGCATCCCTCTCCTTTAGAGCTCAAACCTTCCCCTTCTCTATGAAGTCACCTCTAGTGATCCACACTGTCACAACATTTATTTTTTTGTGCAGTCACTGCATGTTTTATAAGGGTTTTTGTCTCCATACTTAACACAAAACAAAGAATCCTTTGAAGTGATGTTTATTTACTAATTGGATTCTCTTTGAATTGTCTTCTTTGTTTAGCCTTGCAAATCGAGGGTGTGCAGGTATTGTCAGATGGTGTGGAGTAAGTAATTGGACAACATAACGCACTAGCTGAAATGTTAATGTAATTTCTTTGACCAAGTATGTAGAAATCAAAGTTTATTACTGGCCAAGATATATTATTTCTAACTCTGTGATTCTATTCTATTGCCTGATGTTAAAAAGGCCCTAATCTGCACCCCCTCCCCCCCCAGGAAGTTGGTAAATAAGGGAATATTGGAAAAACCTATGAGCTTATGGTAGAAAATGCCTGTCTACTCTACTCTGAATACTGGGAGGCTTCCCTGGCATCCACATTTTTCAAGAAATGCAATGGTGTAGTGGTCACTACTCAGGAAACTGGCTGATGGCCAGGGCTGGTAACAACACTTTTCATTTTACAATTTTGCTCGTCTCTTCAAATGATATTGTACTATATGAAGTTAAAAGACTATATTAATTAAGAAAGGCACCATTATAACTCCCACATACAGACTAATTTTCTAGGAAATTGCTCTTTTGTATTGCCTTCCCTTCAAATTCACTCAACCTCCAATCTTGTCAGCATCTTTGTCACTGTTATCGCTTCTAGCCAACAAGTAGAGCTCAAAATAAAAATGTAACAATTATACTAATGCACTTCAGTGGAAACTGCAAATCCTGCAAATGATTCAGAAGTGAAGTTCATGGAAGTAATGTTAGGGAAAATATGGTCCAATTCCTACGTCACACCACACAGAAAAGTAAATTCCACTTCAATTAAATGTCTAAATTTTAAGATGGTTAAGCTTGGAAGAAAATATGAGAATATTCTTTTATAATGTTGAATCACAGTGAAACAGAAAATCCAGAAGATGTAAAGAGAGATTAAGTTATCTAACATATTAAAACAAAAGCAAAATCACTATGCAATTAAAGATACAAACATAAAAACAATTCGGCAGCCTAGCAGAAAGAATGAAGAGTCAAAGGTTGATTGATGTGATTTTAACAACTTTATGCAGTACCAATGACAACAAGCTATTGTAGCTATTTGTTGTGGTTTGGATTCAGAGTGTCTCCCCAAAGGGTCATGTACCTGTGGATCCTGTGTGCTGTTGGGAGGTGGGACCTGTTGGAAGGGGCAGAGTTTTGGGACTTGGCCTGGAGGGGCATGTGCTGGTCTGCCTCTCTTTTCAGACTTGGCTCTGTCCACCATACTGCGGATGTCTGTCTCTGGAGCTCTGGAGCTCTGGCTCTGGTTCTGGACCTGGCTCCAGCCCTGCCATGTAATTCTACCATTTCCAAGCTGTCTATCTGTGAATGGACTGAGACCTTCTGAAACTGTGACCTAAATAAATCTTTCCTCCCTAAGTTGTGGACATTGGGTTTTCTGTCTCAGCAGCAAAAAAGTGACTAATACACTATCTTTTTCTCCATAGTCTAGGGAGAAAGACTCCAAAAGATTCTTTTGTTTTTCTTGGGTTATTTGCTTGTTTGTGACAAACTGGCCTTGAACTCACAATCCTCCTGCCTCAGCCTACCCAGTCCTAGGATTATAGAAGTCCAGCAACACACTCAATTCCTAAGAGATTGTCAAGGTAACTACGAGAGAAGATGCACTTGACAGTTCTGGTTGGGTGTCTGCTTGGTCCTCACGCATACCAGCCTTCATGTCATTCCTACAGACAACTTGCACAGTGAGAAGTGGGGTGAGGTTGTGACCTGGTGAGGATGGGACAAAGTTCCCCTCACAGTTCTTTGTTGTTGGGATTTCTGGGAGACAGATCCTGCCTTGTGTTAGAAGGGAGAAAGCTATTAACTAAGATAGCAGAAAAGACATGGACTTAGGGATCCACGTACAGTATGAATTTTTGTTGATACGCTTTTCAAGTAAGAATTTGAAACAATAGCTATTATGAAATAGGTATTTTAATACTCCTGGAGGACATTAAGAATGGCTCAGAATCCTCAGAGAGTAAAAACGTGTTTGGGAAAAGGAGCTTGAGTCATTGAAACTAGTGTCTCTATGACTATCAAGTCTTTCTGTGGGATGATAATGAAGGGCAATTCTTGCAGATTTATTTTTAACAAAAAAAAAAAAGAAAGTGGGCAAGAAGTCACTAGGAGTGGGTTTTGTATGAGTAAAGGGAAACGCTTTCAGACTGTCTATGTGATGTCTGCTGCCCCATAAAATCTTCAGTCAAATTAACCTGCTCATGAATAAATTTTGAATTTAGGTTTCTCTTTGGCAGTCATGATAGCATGCCAAGTCTTGTTTGCATCTGGGTACATTTGCATGGTGCAAATATTTAAAAGCTGTAGAGTATACCCTTAAACATTTTCCTTATGCATGTTTTAAATGGCCATTTGGTATCTCCTCTAAAAATAAAAAAAGGTTGGCAAAAATTTTATTTTTTATAGTAATATTCAAAGTGCTCATTGATGGATAAATGAGTGAATTAATATAACGCATAGATATAACATACAGAGGACTATTAATCAGCCACGAAAAGGAGAACCTACCAATCGATACAGCCTGGAGTGAACTTGAGGGCATTATGTTGAAATGAGCCAGGAATAGAGAGAAAAATACCTAATAATGGCACAAATTTAGAATCCAAAAATATCTGACCCCCCTCCCCCCACGCAGAAGCAGAGAATAGAAAGATGGTTACCCACAACCAGGAGTAGAAGAGATGGGCAGATGTTGATTATAGGGTGCAAATTTTCAGTGATATGTTAACAAATTTAGAGGATCTAATGGACAGCATATCTGCTACAATTAACACTGCATTGTTCCTTTACTCTTGACGACAGTGTAAGTGCTCGCACACGTGCATGCACACACACACACACACAGTAGTACTATGTGTGGTGGGGGTGTATTGATTAATCTGACTATGGTAACCAGTATATACATGGATATCAAATCATCACAGTGCACATGTCGATTATGTACAGTTTCTATCTGTCAGTTTTAACCCAACAAGGCTGGAAGAGGATGATATTTGAATTCTCAAGCCTTCATTTATTTAATGAAGTTCAACAAACATCGGGCATTCTGAAGTTAAAAAATAAGTTTTACTTATTTCTCCCCTTCATTTGATCCCAGCCAGTCTGTACGACCTTAGCTGACCCCCAGGGTTGTGGAATTCCATGTTCCTCTGAATGCCAAGGCTATTTCAGAGTGGTGAAGTTACTTGCTCATTGCTGGGACTCAATACCCAACATGCACAAATTAGTGGAGGAAAGAGTTCATTTAGCGCACAGTTCAGAAGGTCTCAGTTCGTCCACGGGTGGATGGCTGGGAAATGGTGGAATTTGTGGTGGGTCGGCAGCTAGAGCCAGAGCTGACGCTGGAGCTCTGGAGACAGAGATCCTCAGAGCAGCATGGCGGAATTGAGACCAATCTGGAAGGAAGGGCAGAAAGAGCACATTCCCTTTCTCCCCAGGTCAAGCCCCATGCATCCTCCCGACCCAGCCGGGCCCCACCTCCCAACACTACATAGGATTCACAGGTAAGAAGGCTTTGGAGGACACTCCAGATCCAAATCACAATTTGAGTCAAAGCAGCGTTGCGTTTCCCATTTCCATGTGGCTCTGCCTTCTGTGAAATGAGCCAATGGTCTGGCTGGACATTCTTCATTTTCTATTTTCAATGATCATTTTCCATGTGTTCAATGCTTACATATTTTTGGAATCCTTGGTATACCTGAAGCAGTGACTAAGCAAAAGGTTTATTATGTAAACCAATCACCATTCATATTTAAGGTAGATAAAAAGCAAACTTGATTTGCAGCATGTAAAATTTGCACACTTACCGAAAGCAAGATCCCTTCATAGTGCATAGCATCACAAAAATGTCTATATTTTTATAGAATATAAAGGTAGCAGAAGCCTTTCAAGAAAAAAAAAAACCCCAAAGCAAATTGAAAAGTCTTGAAATAAATAGATGATGGGATGAGGTTCAATAATGACCTTGAAGAAGAGAAAGAAGGAAGGAAGGAAGAAAAGGAGAGGAAGAAAGGGAGAAGGCAAGGGAAGGAGGGAAAGAGAAAGAAAGTAAGAGAGGGAAGAAGAAAAAAAGAAAAGAAAGCCAAACCACTTTTCCTCCAGAAGTTGACAAAACTACTTCAAAATTTAGGAGTAAAATATGAATATAAAAATAAACATATGTAAAAAGTATGCAGTTATTTCTAAATACTCAAAGAAATGGATTCCAGTCATAGCTGGGAAGTCTGTCTTGGTTTCTGACATGAGAAAGACTACAGGATGATAAATCTAATTGCTAAGTATACTTGGATGAGAGACCAGAAACAGCAACGCACACAGGGAACTAGATCCCAGGGGACAGGCCAGTTGAGGTACATAAACTACAGGAGGCTGGGTTTTAATAAATTATGGTTGGAACCAAGCTGGCAAGTGCAGGATGTTCCAATCTATTCTTGGTGGGGGGCTTCAAATGATTCGAATGGCAGCCAGGGTCAAGCAGTTACATCTTAGTTTGAAACCACCAAGAAGGAAAAGCTCCAATGATAGAAGTAGGACGTTTATAAAGAGAAATGTAACCCGATGTGGCTGTGGTTATCCGTCGCCTCTTGTTCCCTGCACCACCCACACTATAGCCGATGGACACTATATACGTGCAGCTGGCTGTCAAAGACTTTGGCCCATCTCAAGAGGAAATGATCCGCATAACCTGGAAGCTTTTACACAAGAAAGAGTATGTCAGCCCTTCTTGTGTGGGAGGGATTCTATGGGATGCTCTTTATGGGGACAGAGAGGGCAAGAGACATGGGTACTTACAAAACCAAGCATGTTATATCAAAGCAAAGGCCATTTAGAATCACAGAACAAAAACCAGGTGTCCTGTGAGCTCCAGGAATTCTTAGTCTCCATGGGCACCAGTGATTTCTCTCTCTTCTAAATCATCATAATGCTTTGTGTCTGCCTTAGAGCTCATGATTGATGAAAGAAATTTCAAGAACTTCCCAGGACAGAGGATGAATGTGTGAAGTGTGTGTGTGTGGAGAGTATAAAAATATCAGATTGAGATGTAAATGTCATTGAGTTGAATTTAACAAACCATTTATGGAATGCCCACGACTTGTCAGTCACTTTTCCAGGCACTGGATCCCACCTGAGTTTTCTTGTGCACGGTGTGACAGTCCTCTGAGAAACTGTAACCTGAATAATCTCAATGAATTCCATGTTAAAAATGGGATTGTGGATCTACACTGGTGACCACATTTCGTGTTTCGTGATGAATGAGCAACTCCTTTCTGAGACGGACAACTTCCTGTGCCATGGAGACCATGAGGTGCACCCTTCCTTCCAGTCTGATCTCCCAGCCTCTGAAAGGCCTAATGGTCAGGACCAGGGCCTGACGTTCACTTCAGTATTTGAACATGCTCAGCACTGTGCATTTCCCACTCCTGTGTGAGCCTTGTCTTTCTGCAAATCTATCTAGTTGAGAGAACCAGAAGACCCATGGGACAGTCAAATAATGTGGAAACAGATCATTTCCAATGCATTTTTGTTAACTGTGTATTTTAACCACCATGAATGTGTGGACTATGTCATCTAAATGGAGAATGAGTGAGGACACTCATAGAAAAGCAAGTCTCTGAGGGACAATGTTAGTTTCTCAGGGTGCTGTAGCAAATTACTGACAAACCTGGTGGCTTAAAACAGCAGAAATTACCTCCACGGCACACACATAGTTCTGGAGATCAGAAACATAACGTCAAAATATCAGTAGGGTTGCAATGCCTGCAAAAGCTCAGGGGAACAAAACACCTTCAGGTCTTCCAACTTGAACGTCTGTCCGCATTCCTTGGCTTGTGGCTCCATCATCTCCATCTCTGCCTCTACCGTCACATGTCCTTCTTCTGGGAGTGTCTCTTTTATGTTCATCATTTGTCACTAGATTTAGGGCCTGGCCACAGAAACCATCTTGAGATCATACTGTCATTGCATCTGAAAATAATTGTTTTTAACCAAATACGGTCAAGCTCACAATTACCAGATGTTAAAATATATATTTCTTTTTGGAGGGCCATTATTCCATTCTCTTCGGGGACCAAGAAACCCTGTGGAAAATAATTTATCCTTTAGGAAAGAGTTAAGGCCTCTATGTTTGGCTTCAGAACCGTGAGTCAGAGGTACAGGTTGTTTAAAAACAGACTATGCCTGTTTAAATTAATGGTGGTTTCTGTAGTCCTAGATTACTAAAAATGTCTATAATATTTGAGAAGCTGATTAAAGGCTAAGGGCTATTCATAGCCCCATAGGATGCCAACACTTTGAATGTTCTTGCTCAAAACTCAGGAACAGTGGGAGAGAAGCTGCTGTCATGTCCATGTATTCTCAGGTCCCTGCTCAGATCCTGACACATAGAAGTGGTAAGTGGGTATTCTAATGTGTGACTAAAGCCAAAATCCTAAACTTGGCACAATCTATAGGCAGCAATATAAACAGTCTTTTTGTAGTCATTGAAGAAAAAGTTAGGTGTGGGGTGGAAATTTCCTGAATGTCAAGTTTACTGGAGACTTCCATTAACAAAATGTCAAGTTCTGTATCTTGATGACAATTTCCTATCATGATAGGTCACTATCATATCTCAGGAAAGGGAGCAAAGGCACGTGGATTTCTGGTCACGACACATGAGACTGCCTTATCTTCAATAATCAAAGGCTATGCCTCAGTTTACGCATTCAAAACACTTTTGAATCTTTCTACCTGAAACTCTTGCAATAGAACCAAAGCACTACTCTTCTTGAAGTATGGTTAGGAGTTTTCTGGAGCTTCTGGGTGTCATGAGGCCAGAGACTGGGTAGCTCTAGTCTAACCACCTATATTAAACATGCAAAATGGTACTAAAGGCTTACTGTGGTCTATGCCAATAAATTGTGTCTTCTAGAGATACTCTTTGACATATGACAAGATTCTGTTCCAATAATCAAGCCCACCATAAGTTGAAAAGGCATAATCAGTGTAATTTACCAAACCTCTTACTGCAGCCTAATAAGCATGCTCAGAGATACTTTAGCCTACAGCACCTCTAGAGTGCAATACCACGTCATTATAAAGAGGAAACATCATGTGTTGAATTATTGTTGAGGACGACCTATATAGAAAATTCTCTCCAGCCCCAAGAATGGGCAAAACATTGTTTGTTTTGTTGTTGTTATTGTTGTTGTTTGTACAGTGACCATGGTGAAACTGGCCTCTGCTGACATGCATATGCATTATTGTAAAAGACATGTTATCATCAATCTCTTCAAAATATTCCCCGTTACTTTGAATACACGTGTCTTATTGTTCTTGCCACTTTTCGAAGCAGTCCTAGAAGTCTTCTTTTCTGACTGTCCGTATGAGGTGTGATTTTATTTTAATGTGATAAATGCTGCTGTTGAGTGCCATCCAATGAAAAGGCGGGCTCGTGATATCTTACAGCTTGTCCTCATCCACCTACTCACCAATCTAGCATCATGCACCTGCTGGCTCTTTCTCAAAGTCAGAATGACCACAAAAGGCAAATGTTTTGAGTAGACCCAGGACCTCAAGGCAGCCATGACAGCAAACTGAAAACACAAAAGAGGATGTCCAGAACCGTTTCACAAAGTGCAAGGATGATGGGGGAAGTGTGTTTGACATAAGGGGAGTAGTCGGGGGAGATGAATGGCAGTGTGGCTTTTATTCCAAAAATTTAAAAATGTAAACACATGCCCTATTTTTCTATCACACTTTGTGAATAACTTGGTACTTAACGATTCACGTACAGACTTTCCTACAATTTGTGTTTTTGTGATGGCTTTTTTAGTATGAAAAGAGAATAAGCGAGGTGTGTTAATGCCTTGTCATTGCGATAAGGGCTGTGTGCACAACTGGTGCCCAACTGGGGCAATGCACTGACCCAAAATATTTGCTGTGTCACATTTATGTTAGTTTCATATATGATTAACACTCAGTAGGTTTGAATTATTAATGTCATTAATACTTTGGAAAAAACCAACTGGATAAATACCGAGGGATTAGATGACAAGCTAGAAGTGCATTGGACTGCGGATTGCAAACTCGGCTCCTTCCGCCTGGCCTTCCGCTCGTGCCTGACGCTCTGCGTTCTATCCAGCAAGGGTGTTGTAAGAATTACGGCGTGTAGAACAATGCTGGCAACAGCCAAGCGCTCAACAGTCATATTTAAAAATGGATACCAAATAACACAGACCAGATGAAGAGGGCATTTTACCGAACAATAGCTTAACAGCATCTGGAATGTTTTCTCCATTTTTGGTAGGCACTTTTTTAGGATGGCAAGAGCGAGACTGAAGAAGTCCAGGAAGAAGATGGCAGAGCCGTAAGACAGCAGACTGTGGTCTGTGCGTTTTGCCTCTCATGTGTGACATTCAGCAGACCCACCTTTGAGTTGGCTTAGTACCTGACTAGCAGTCTGTGTGGATACAGTTCTGCCACCCTGATGGAGAATGTGTCCATTTTCTTTTTGAGGCAGTTTTTGGTACCGTCTACCAAGTGGTAGAGCTACGATATTTTAGATTTCAGCGTCCTGTCGTCTTTCATCTCTTCCCATTCAATGATGGAATAGTGTTAGTTTGCAGAGGGTTAAACGCCTTCAAAGGATTTTTCTGGTGGTAACTCTGTGATGCTGAGCTCAGTCTTACAAAAAGAGATAGGTATGTTGGCATGTCCAGACTCTTTTTCTTTTTGAGCAAGTGTGTAGGACATGCTCCATAGTGAGAGGAAAAAAAGAGCCACATGTTTAATTTTTCTTTTAAATGGACAAATAGTCATTATTGATGAGGTACAATGTGGTGTTTTGCTATATGTGTACATTGTGGAATGATTAAATCAAATTAAATTAGCTGTATCCCTTACCTCACCTCCTGATCTTTTTCTTGTGGTGAGAACATTCAAAATTCTTTCAGCCATTTTGAAATATCTGCTATTATTCCCTGCAGTCATCACGCTGTATTGTATAGCATTAAAACAGCTTAGCTGTAGCTCTGAATTCCTGACCAACGTCTTCCCCCTTCCATCCCCCAGCTCACCTCCCCCGGGGGTAACAACCATTCTGATTCTCACCTCTATAAGTTTAACCTTTCTAGAGTCTACATATGAGCAAATGTGCTCAATACATGTCTTTCTGTGCCTTACTTACTTCACTTAGCTTAATACCCTCCAATGTTGGCTCTACCAAACAAATTTTCTTTTCTTAAGGCTATATTATATTCCATAGTGTACATGTATTCTGGTAAATTATGATACCATGGCTTTATCACAGAAAAGTATTCAGTGAATTTAGTATCTTCTAGCATAGAGTTGATCAAACTCCTTCTCTACAGTGACAAAAAGTAAATATATTAGGCTCTATGGGCCATCCTTTTGACTCACCCTGAGATTAAACAAGCTGAACTGCCTGTTCTTAACTGCTTCTCCTGAGCATTGGCCGGCCATGTTGGAAACACTTACTATGCACTATCTGATTTCCCTCGTGTTGGTCAGCATTCCGGTTACTGAAACAAAATACCTAATGTTTATAATTTAAAGGAGAGAAGGCTTATTTCTGCTCTCAGTTGAGAGGTTTCAGCCCATGGTCAGCCAGTTCCAAAGTGGAAACACCATGGTGGAAGGGTGTGAAAAGCAAGTTTTTTAGTTTTCACAGAACCCAGGAAAGAGCACAGGGGTAGGGCACCAGACAAGAAGGAGGGATCAGGGGCCAGACGCAGTCCCCAGGCCTGTGACCTACCCAGACACTGCCAGGGTGTGCTGTCCTGGGCTCCCCCCAAGCCAATCAAGTTGATATCATGATTAACCACCATACTCCGTGTGTTTAACCCACTTCCCCCACTTTTCCTTCTCTACCTTGGTTAACTCTCCTCATATAAAATAAATAAATAAATAAAAGTCGGCCGGAGGAATGGATCAGCAGTTAAAGCGCTTGTCTCGCAAGCACTACATCCAGCGCTAAGTCCCTGAGTTTGTTTCCCCAGCACCACACAAATAAGCTGGACATGATGGTGCACACCTGTGATCCCAGCAGTTAGGAGGCTGAGGCAGGAGGATTGCTGTGAGTCTGAGGCCATCTGGGCTCCATAGTGAGTTCAGGACCAGCCTGGGCTACAGAGCAAGATCCTGTTTCAAAAAAAAAATTTTTTTTAAATAAGCTTCCATCTTCCTGTCCTCCACTGTAAGATTTATCATGGACCATTGTCCTTTTGCAATAGTCTCCCCTTCTTATTGCAATTGTCTCTTTGAATAAAATCTTTCCTTGCCTAAATCCAGATTTGCCTTCTGATGGGTTGTTGGCTTTTAAGAAAGTACTAGGAAAGTTTTTCTGTTTTTTGTTTTTTGTTTCCCCTTCACTGCATCATCCCACAATTCTAGTTCATGTGTCAGAGAATTCTCTTATCTGTAAGAGAGAAGAATGTATTCCAAAACTATAGAATGAAATGAAAATAGGCCATATACTGTGTTCCCTCAGCTTCACATTGTTGAGAATATACCTTATGGAGTTGTATGCAATGCTTTTAGTATAGCCTAGTTAAAGGTTAGGCATCATTTAGAGAATATGAATTTTAGAAGTTACAGGAAAAATTCATTGACTAAATGAGCTCTTTAGAAGCCACACCTTGTTATTTTTAAAGAGAAATAAAAGACAGTAAAGGTTATTATAGAGTTTAATTTTTGCTAAAATAAATGTTGACAGCTACACACTTTAAAAAATCTTCCTGAAATATCCAACACGTTATAAAGTAAAGAATTCTTCCTTTCACATTGCTGGTGGGACGGTAAACTGGTACAACCACTATGAAAAGTAGAATGGAGTTTCTTTTAAAAAAACAAAAACTGAAAATAGATATTCTTTTTAACCCATCAGCATCTCTTCTGGGTATCTTTCCAAAAGAGTTAAAAGCACCACATAATGGATGCATATGCACAAAATTCTCAGGTTCGGTGTAACCCAGGGGAATCACAAGTACTAATAAAAAATGGGAAAAAAGGTAAAGTGTTCTTCAGGAAAAATAAAGTGAGAGTAAATGATTGCTGCAGAGAAAACTCAGGTTGATTGTGTCCAGCCCTAATTGGTTGATTTTTAAATGTGACCTCAAAGCAGTCAATCCCTGACTGGGTTTCCGGAGGAGCCAATCTGATCACTACTTAGATTGATAGCCTTCTGCTCAGAGCCTGAGTGTCAGCTACCTGAGGGTACCGACCAAAATTTGTTTTTTTCCTCCTTTGAATGCATTATTGTGACATTGAGAGGTTTTAGTGTTTTTATAATTCTTATTTTTCTTTTATTACTTGACACTTTTCTCTCCAATTTTCATGTCAATTTTTATTTTCTTTTTGTTGTTTTCATTTATTTTTTTCATTCTCTTTTGTTTTTGTTCTTTTGTCTTCTAAAATTATAAAAAGTATTTTTTCTTCTAATTCCTGTCTTGTTCTTTTTACTTCTGATTCTTTAATTTCCTTATTTTATTTTTCTTATTGTTCTTTGCTTCTTCACCGTAGGATCTGTCTGCTAGAAATCCTCATAGCTTCAATGCACCCAACAGGTACTTTGATGACATCGAGAATGGGTCGCTGAGATGTCTAGGCCCAGCACAGCTTCACAATCTTCATGCCCTCCATAATACTCCAAGAACAGAGAAATTCTGGGCCTCAGACCCAACCAATTTTATTTTGCATGAGTAGAATTGCAGCGCCTTTTACTCTGGACAGCTCTGACAAGTAGAACCATCAGAATTTGCCGTAAGGTGGCCCCTACTCTGTCCCTCTGACCACTGGGGGCCCCAGAGAGCTATTCTGGCAAGGTCACCGTCAAGTTTGTCTGCAGCCTATCTTGATCTGTTTTGCAGGTGCCACAAGGAATTTGACAGAAACAGGAAGGAAGAACTGAGGGGAGATTCTTGAATCTCCCACCCCACAGGGAGTGGGAGTGGAGGCAACAACAAATTAGAAGCGGGTCTATCCTCCCCTTATTTGTAATTATCATTATGAGTTATTTTATTCTTTGTGTATCTGATCGGTGATGACTGCCCTATTCCTTAGCTCTGTTCGCAGTTCAGACTCAGCTGCATGTGGAGACTTTTGGCTCCTGGGAAGGGGTCGTGCCAACCAGAGCCCTCCTGCCCCACTCTCACTACCTGTCCTGTGGCCGCAACCTGTTCACTCCAGGGTGCTGAGGGAGATGGGGCCACTAGCAGCACAATGTGGGCCGCATGACACAGACCTGCTGGAAGCACAGGGATAGCGTCATCTTCTGGCTTGGAAGTAACATCCTGCGGAGACTCTCATGGGACCTCAAATACTTCCCTGGGCTTCAGACCCTTGCTTCCAAACCAGACACACAGCTTCCAGGAACCAAGGGAGGCAGTAGGAGCCTGGCACCTGGCCCAGGTGATACAAAGACAGATTGGCCTGACTGGGGTCCCCCTCGCTGCCCCTCTGTAGTTTTGATTCCATGTTCTGGGAACAGAAGCTGGATCTTTCTGTACTGCATTCAATCTGTTTAGAAATTCGTTCATCTTCTTCACCCCAGGAAAGGGTGAGTCTTCTGATTGCACAGAGCACGTAATTTGAACTGAGAAATTAACCATTACCAAGATGCACACACACACAAAAGAAGCTCCTATATTCCACCAGCAGCTGGGGGCAGACAGAGCTGAGTGGCCCTCAGCTGGCTCACCTCCACGGCATACGGGAAGGAGTGGCTGCGGGACTTTGGCTAGGGGCCTTCCTCGCGTCTCCTGAGTGACCTCCACAGGGGTTTCATTCTTTAGAAGTTGATGTGGAGTGCCATGCACTGAACTAGCCCCCATCCTTACCCTGAGCTGTACAGACTTGGGTGGTACATTTTATTTCATGACTTCATTCCTTTGATTTATGATGCCTCTGTCTCTATTCATCACCTTTACTCCCAGTCCAGGCTCAGCTGTCAAGGGAACCTGTGGGCTGCAAGAAGGGGTCCCATCAATCACAGTCCTCTGGTCCTATGCCTTTGCTTCAGTACAGACGCTCTCTGATGCCCTCCTGCCTGTGAAACAGCCGAGTCTTCTGCGGGCTCCTTGTTTAGTTCCCACAGGGGATGTGACCCTGAGACAACAAGCAGAGTGGCCTGCCACCAGCTTATCAGGTTCTGGACTCAATTTCTTTTGTGGATCAAAGACGTGGCCAAGAGAGCACTGGTGGGGAGAACTCTCTTTGACGTCGTGTTCATCTTAGAGGAGCCCGAGAGGGAACGGTCACGCCAATCAGAAGGAAGCTACAGTCCACGGAGGTCGAGGTGTCTTGGATCAGAAGTTCCAAGAAACTGAGAGTCAGGATAGATCCCAGAAGTACAATGAACAGGGCTTATTGTGGAGACTAATGGAGAAGCAAGATCAGCTCCTAGCTAACCAACCTAAGCACCTGGGTAGATAAGGAAGACCTGACTAGGTACAGATAAACATGGGAAGGCACGTTAGAACTGAGAAGAGTCTGGACACAACACCCGCATTTGCAAATGTGGCCCTGCTCTCGGAGGATAGGTGGGCTAAAGGTAGAGACAGAAGGAAGGCTTCATCTGGGAGTAGTATTGAAGGCCCAGAGTAGAGAGGTTGCCTCCAAAAGACGGGAGACAGTCAAGGGAAGAGGCTGCACAGATCTCCGAGGACGCTAACAATTGAAGATAATAACAAGACAGCGAGGAGTCGACGATGGAGCAGAAAGCCAGGAAGTAGATGAGGAGTGTGACATTGAATTTGTCCAGCTGCTAAGGGGCAAAACAAGAAGTAGGTGCATGGTGAGAAGGTCAGTGGTGCAGGGGAGGTGCTTATGCACGGGGGCACTCAGGGTGGTGCAGGGGAGGTGCTTATGCACGGGG
>PVKB01005945.1:0-79307 GCA_004027205.1 Ctenodactylus gundi
AAAAAAAAAAAAGAAAAGAAAATTAAGGAAAGGTGGGCTTGAGGAATAGCTCAGTGGTTAAAGCATCTGCCTAGCAAATGCTTAGTACCTGAGTTTGATTCCCCAGCACCACATAAAAGCTGGACATGGTGGTGCATGCCTGTAATCCCAGCACTTGGGAGGCTGAGACGGGAAGATTACCATGAGATCAAGTCCAGCCTGGGCTCCATAGTGAGTTTAGGAGCAGCCTGGGCTGCAGAGCAAGACCGTGTCTCAAAAAAAAAAAAGGTAGGAAAAGGTGTCACTCACTGAAGCACACCCCTACTGTCTCAGATGCTCTCTGAGTGAGGTGCTCGTCCTACAATCATTTGCTAACAGAATATATCAACTAATCAAGATAAAGTATTAAAATTGCAAGGCTAGGCTTAAAGCAAAACAAAGTGAAACAGGTTTTGAGATTCAAATACTTGATGTTCAGAGGTTTATTCTTTCTCCACTGTTGCTGTCGCAGTAGTATTTGGGGCGTGTTTTTCTTCTGGAATTGCCCTCAGAACAGTGTCTCACCAGGAAACTGGCCTTACTGCTTCTGCATGGGCCACACTCTGACTGGCCTCCCCCTAATCACTGCTTCTCAAAGTCACCTTCCTCCTACCATCTCCCTTTAATTCCCCCTGGGGCTCTTGTTTTCACCACCCAGGAGTTTGTGTGGGAGGAAGTAGCCCATGTGGATTCCCTGCGCTTAGAGACATCCGAGAAGGGAGCTGTAGGGACCAGCATCTCCTGATCTCTGTCTCCAGTGCCTTGTTTTCCTCTCCTGCAAAATAAGACCAAGCATTTGACCTTGCTCTAGAGTGTTTGGAGACAGAGAGAAACTCCTGTAAATATATGAAGACTACATAGGTATTATTATTTTAATATGTGTAAATAAAAGTCAGAAGGGGAAAAATGATGAAGAAATACGTTAAAGTGCTAGCCTATAAGAATTCCACGTGAGGAATGATTTCTCTTTTGTGTTTCCAGAGACGTTTATAATATGCTAAGGATCTTTATCATGAAAAAGCGTATTAGAACTAAGCATTGAGTATTCTTATCATTTTAGGACACAAAGCAAGAGATGACTTTTGGAGTACTTAGTTGAAGCAGAAAACAACCAGCCATTCTGGAGAGAAATTGAAATATAGAGATGAGATGTTGTATCTGGTAGCTCTGACTGCTGGTTCATACCTTCTGTTTCCTAAGGTCACCCATTTACTTTGCATTTCTGGGTAACAGCTGAAGTTTCTCAAATGTGACAGTACTCAAATGTCAATAATTTCTGACGATCTTACCTCTGTTGAGCTGTAAGAGGATTTGGGAGGTTAGGATCACTGTTTGTTAACCTGCTAAGACCTCTCCTCTGCACAGGGCTGCCTGCCAAGCGAGATTAATGGTGAACTCAGAATAGAACGCCCAGCCTACACATTTAGGGCGTGGCTTATGTGAGCAGGAAGGTGGGTGGACCATGGAATGGCTAAAGACCTATTTTAGAGGGAGATGAGCAGGGAATTTCTGAACAGACAAGTCACAGCCAGGGCTCATGCTAAGCCAGATCCAAAAAAGGCAGCAGCTTTCAGGAGCTGCTTGGGTCTGTTTCACCATGTCCCCCAGTTCCTTTCCCAAAGACTCAGTGTACTTCAAAATTCATAAGCAGGCTGATTCTCCTGCATTACAGTTTCAGAAGTTGAAAGTTGTGAAAACACATCCCACAACTCCTAACTGGCAAGGCCTGGCCTGAGTATACACCCTCAGAGTTGCCTGATTCGTTCAGGGTTGGTGCCCTTGAACCGTGTTCAGTACCTGGGGCGTGTATCTGCCGTGGCATAATGCCATGCCTGTGACTGCTACCCGATCACCTTCTCAGTGCACGTGACGTGGCACCAGCATAGGCTCACATGAAAACCTTCCAGTCTTCAGAAACATTTCTAGCAACAAGATGGACTGAGCTGAAGAAAGAAGCTATCGACTCCCTCCTCCCTGTGCTCGTGGGTGAGCACATGGGAACGTGAAGTGAAATACTCACCCAAACCCGGTCTACCCAGATAGGACTAAGAGGAAGTGTCCCAGGCAGTTCTGGACGCCATGGCTACCGAGCTCACCGAGCATGGGAGAAAGGAAGGACTGGGGCTGGTGGCTGGGTTTCTGGGATTTGCCAACAGCCTGAGTTTGTCTTGCAGGACAAATCTATGCCCACATCCCTACAGAAAGCAAGCGCCTTGACACATCCTCTGCTCCTTGACTTTGTTTTAGAAAACTCCACCTCCCAGTTTCAAAAGATGCCGACGAGCTGCCTTCTCTCTGGATATGTAGCAACACAGCAGATCACCCCAGGGAAGGAAAGCCGCGGGCCTGAGATGGATGTTCGTTTGTGGAGCGAGTTCATACTTTCTGTGCAGTGTGAGAACCACAGGCTAAGAAATCAACCTAACAATTGGTCCCAGGACAGGAAAACCCTTGGTATCTTTGACAGAAGGAAAACTGAAACTGCCCTGGCTGGGTTTTCACAGCTTGCATCTCCGGAGACTTCCCAGAATGATCCACCACAATTGAGAAGTTCGCAGTTAGATGTTTCAGTAACCAGAACCAGGAGGGAGAATGGGCAGACCCAGCAAAGCCCAAGGCAGAGGCAGGAAATAGAATTCTAAAGCCACTCCCATCCTTGTTTCAAGTCACTGAAGACTTGCAAGCCGAAAATTCACAATGAGGAAGCAGGAGTGCAGTTAAAAAAAGAAAAAAGAAAAAAGGCTTGAAAAAGAACTGAAGAGGATATGAAATGAGAAATATGGAATCTAGAAATTAAGCACTCAATGGATAGGGTAATGTGCAGATTAAAAGAGCAGAGAGACCTTGTGAAAACTGAGAGAAACTTACCAAAAAGAAGAAGAAGCCACCTGAAAAATATCAACGAGGGAAAACTTGAGAAACCCACTGAGGATAAAGAGATGGAAATCAATAAAGGGTGGCTTGGAGACATGGCGCGTAGCCTGACTCCTTCCGGGATGCTTTTTAGTAAGACGACCAGAGGGCAGAACACAATGATCTTCCAAGTAAGTAGAATAAATTACACACAGGTCTTTGCTGAAACAACTGCTAAGTGACTGGCTATACGAAAAAACAAGACTGAATCTGAAATAAAGGCACGAAGTGATAAAAAGCGGCATTGAGCCAAGGAACTGGGAACAGGCTCATACACCTGAAGACCAGTGATGATAAGATTAATAAAAACTAATACATTAGCTGGATTAATACCAAATTTACTAATGGTAAAATTAGAACAAGAGAAAGGTAAAGTAGAGGTCGGGGTTAAAACATTTTAAATCCTTGTTTTCATAGGAAGATTACAGCATTAACATTAGTGTTTCTGAAGTTGATTACCATGCCAAAAAATTTAAGTGCAACCACTAAGTGAACAAGATAACTTCCAATCTGGAAATAGATAACAGAAAATGGTTTTATCACTCCAGTAGAAGAAGCAAAGAAACAAAACACCGTAATCAGGAAGGATCAAATAAAGTGATTGGGTAAACATCTACAGGTGTCAAATATTAAATTCTCAGATTGAGTTCTCTTTTTGGAAAAAATAAAGGTCTGCAAAAAAAAAAAAAGATTCTGAACTTTTGAGAACTTAGCTTTAAACTTCCTCAAGACACATTGGTTCTGTCATCTGCTACATCAGATACTAAAGCTGCTCGTTGCTGTGACCAGCCAAAGAAAGCGCATGTGTTAAAAAATAAAAACAAAAACAAAAAAATCATTAGCCCATGTCACAGGAAGTTGCTGGTGGAAACAAAATCACTGTGTTGGATTAAAGGCTTCCTACAAGTAATCTAAGCTCTTTAGAATTCCAACAAGGAGTAGCAATTCAGTTTTGGGGTTTGTGGTACTAATCCAAGTGTTTCATTGTATAATAGCAAATTAGCCTGTTCATTCAACAATAATTAAGAAAACTCCATGCCTGGCACCAGTTCTCATAGCCTCATTTTTGTGATGTTTAAATTGCCTTCTCACGGCCACTTAATAGCATTCTGAAAGTACAGAACACATTTGTCTCTAGTCCCAGCTACCTGGAAGGTGAGACAGGAGGATCAGATGAACCCAGGGGTTCAAGGCTGGCCTGGGCAACATTGTAGGACCACCTTATTCAAAACAAACAAACAGATAAACAAAAAAACCAAAAAATGAAAAAAACCTAAAAAACAAAGTGCAGAACCATGTTCTGGGACAGGAAGGGCCTGCCGCCATATTCCTCCCTAGGAACACATTTTCATAACCAAAAGGTGTGAGAGCAGCGTTCTGTCCTGCCTGGACATTTTTGCAGTTGGCCTACTTTTCTAATCCTAGACTACCTTCAGCAATCCTACTCCACTTCCCCTGGTCTCAGTGACTTAAGGTCCATGCGTGCGTTGATTTGAATTCAATGAAACGTTGACATTGATGCACACAGGACCCTTTGGGTGACTGGAAACACGGAATTTGTCCCCCTTCTTCTGTGGCAGGGAGTCTCTGCTCTTGCATTAGCAAATACCCCCGCTGACCCACCAGAAGTGCTGTGGCTGTGCTCTTCCCGGGTTCTGATGGAATATTGGAAAGGCCCAGGGCTTCCCTCTTCCAGGTGGGAATCAGGCATCCCGGGAGGAAGCAGATCGGGAAGATCAGAGAATATGGCTCCTCTCCTCCTCTTGGCCAAAGAGTGCAAGGTAGCAGGTACGTAAGTGTCTGCCTTATAGCGCACCCTGAGGGTCTGGGGGACCTCGTGGAGGGTCCTGTGAGGCCTGACTGGATGCTTTTGCTCCCACAAGACGAGTGAACAACAGCTGGTGGCGTTGGCTTGAAAAGCCTCTCTTCTGCATCAGATACACAGTCCCCTTGTAAAAAGAAGCTAGAGTCTTTTAGGCAACTCAAAGTAGGCAGAAATCATTTTTTTATGAACTCAAATTTTGTGCTGTCATAGTAAATATAAGATGGTTTATGGTCACAGGGCACATCGATTGGCTTCATAAACGCAGTCTCCTGGAGCTCAGCTGGGTGCCTTGATATTTGACTCTTTGGATGGAGCTTGGCCCAGGGAAAATGGTTGCCAGTGATTTCCATCAATGTAGAAAAACAGGACTTACAGCCCATAAATTCTCTGACTGGCCAGGCCTGGGAGTGGGGTGGGTATGCTCAGGCCTGGGGGAAGGGCCAGAAGACAGAGAGTGAGGGACGCTAAAGGATTTCCATCAGGATAGTGTTTCTTCAGTTTTTGAATCTGTCTTTCACATTGGACGTTTTTATAGGGCCATTCAATCCAAGGATGTAATAGAGATCAGAGCCGAGAGGGAGGAGGCTGCCATGTAGGAATTGGATAGGGTTCCTGTCCCCCTCTACCGCTGTCCCTCATGGGTGCCCCGGCGCCCAAGCCAGGTGGCAGGATGTGAAATGTTTGCAGAATGGATGAGGATGCCTGTTCGTGGCGGACACCTTTGTGCTTGGCTCTTGGCGTGTCCCAGCCGAAGCTGCGTCTGTCTCATCTCTTTGATCGAGATACGAACCCAGCAAACTCTTGCAGGCTCAGGAGTTTCTTTCCCCTAGGACAGAGCCAACGTTATTAGCTGCATGTTGCCAAGCAGACTTAGGGGAACAGTGTGGGAAAGGGTGAAGTCAAATCTGTCATTAATTTTTTTTTAACTTACTCTGATGGAGCACCAATACTGGGCTTTGCTTAAGCATTCGCTGTCAATAAGGGCATTCGCTTGCAGCTTTGCCAGCTGTGGGCTCCACCTGCAACTGAGCTTCCCGGCCTCGTGACAGACTGTGGCCACTGTGCTCTTCTTCAGAGGAGGAAGAAGGGTCCTGCCTTCTTCACAACTACCTTCAGCACCTCCCAGATAGGGTCACCCCGTTTTCTCTGTGCCCTCTGTGTGTCCTCTCAGCAGCCCGTGACTAGGACTGATACTGGCAAGATACACACCTCCTGGTGCCATGCCAGTGACTGCCTGCCGCTCATACAGTTTTCCTTCCTGGAGTTGCCAGGACCTGCAGCCTGGGGGAGGGATGTCTTGTGCAATGTAGCCGTATCTTTAGGATGGTTTTATTCTGGTGGAATCTCAGGGTGAAAATTTGGAGAAAGACAAAAAGAAAGGAAAGAGGGAAAGAAAAAAGAAGTGTGATGTCACCTCCCAATACGAGAGACGTAAGATGGTGGTGAACAGAGCTACACAGCTGCCCCAAAGCTGAAAGTTCTCTTTCACGGGAGCAGGTGGGGGGCAGTGGATCTCCATGGGGCTGCTAATTAGAAGCACCTGGGGAGCTTGTAAGTACCAGTGTCCGTGGAGACTTGTACTTGGTTGGTCTAAAGTAGGCTCCAAGGCATCTCTGCATCGTTTAGAGGCTCCTGAGATGATTCTGTCGTGCATGGAGGAGTGGGGGCCCCTGCCTGAGGTGAGTCGTGCACAGGAGTGAGGCAGGTGGAAGCCGTTTGAGTGTGGTCTCTTCGTGGATCTTTTATACCTCAAGCCCCCGTGGGCTGAATGTTCTATGGTTTTGTGTTATGGTTTCTATGGTGTGGGTGGAAGTGAAGTTTTGAATTTCACCAGCCTTTCCTTAGTGTGTAAACGTGAGGACTGTTGCTTTAATATGCCACATTTGGTGTCGCTGTCTTATAAGGGAAACAGAAAAATCTGTTCCCGAACTACTCAGTACTTTTAGCATAAAACTCATTTTTGTACTAGGCCCCTGTATCACAGCCGTACTTTGAGTAAACCAGAATTGCTGTGTGTGATTCCTTGGTAGTGACACCGAGTCAACGCACTTAGTGATAAAGCTGTTTTGTTTTATTCAGGACCAGGTCAGCTCACTTAGTAATGTGCAGCATTGGCAAGAAGAGACGGATAATGGAAGGCCTCTATTCTAAACCGAAAATCCACACATCAGTTGTGATACTAAGAGGTTTTCTGTCTCAGAGTTGAATATCTTGATGGTTATAATTGTACTGTGGTTGCTTAGAAGGATGTTTGCTCTCAGGAAATACACACTGATGAAGTGAGAGGTTGTGATGTGTCCCTCCTTGGTTCAGCAAGAGGGCACAAGGATGTGCATGCGAGGACAGGCCCATGCGACAAGAAAGGAAGGGAGAATCTGGGTTAAGAACATACTATAACTAGTGTGACTTTACTGTAACTTTGAAGTATTTTAAAGTAAGAATCATTGAGCATTGAGAAAAGAGTTGGTGGCCTAGCTGCAGGATATAAGCAGCTGGGCAGGATGACACACATCTGTAGTCTTAGCTGTACAAGATTTTGTTGCATGAAGATCATAAGTTCAAACCCTGCCTGGGAAACATACCAGGATCCTGTCTCAAAAAATAAAAAGCATAAGGATAAAGCCTAGGAGTATAGTGATCCTGGGTTCAAATCCAAACACTGAAAAAAAAAAAAAAAAAAAAACAAGAAACCTTAACCTAAGTGGTTTGAAAAAATTGCTGTTGCTGATGGTGAGACAGCTAAGCTCTTCTTCCCCCACCCCACTATTTACTATATTATATTTTAGTATGCGTCCATGATAGATAACAGTTTCACTTATCTCAGGGCCAATTGGCATAGGCACATATCGCATCTTAATCATTTTACATCCTCTTCTGTCCATCTTCTCAGCCCCCCTCAAAATCTCCACAATGTGTACCTCCCTGTTTCCTATCTTTTTTTAAAAAAAATCTTACTCTTTATTTATTTTGGTGTTTCTCATAGACGAGGAGCCACGTGATATTTAGCCTCTGTGTGTGATCTATTTCACTCAGCGTTGTGACCTTGAGATACTTGCATTTCCATACAAATGATTCAAATACTTTTCTTCTTTGCAGCAGGTTAGTGCTCCATCGTGCACATATATCACGTTCTCACTGTGCATTCATCTGTTGATGGGCATATAGGGCATTTTCAGGGTTTAGCTATTTTGAATTGCATGTTTCACCATTATATGATGTCTTTAACTTTTCTGAGTAGATATGCAGAATGTGTAGAGCTGGGCCAGGGGGAATTTCTACTTTTACTTTTTGTGCAGTCTCCAACCTGATTTCCATAATGATTGTGCTAGGTTACAGTCAGTCCTACCGGCAACACAGGATTGGCCTTTTCCCCCCACAGCCTCACCTGCACTACCTTGTTTTTTCTGTTCTGTAGCCATGCTTACTGGAGTGAGATGGTATCGCACCGTTGATCTGACTTGTGTTTCTCTAATGGCCAAAGATGCTGCACATTTATTCATTCACTTGTTGTACTTATTGGGCATTTGTATTTCTTCTTTTGAGAAGCATCTATTCATTACAATTACTTATTTTTATGGGATTTTTGTATTTTTGAGGTTCTAATTTTTTATTTAATATTCTACATATTAGTCCAAGGAGTAGCTGGCAAGCACTTTTTCCCATCCCATACTTTGTCGCTTCACCCTGTTGGTTGTATCCTTTGCTGGACAGAAGATTTTTAATTTAATATAATCTCAATTGTTGATCCTTGGTGGTGTTTCTTTTGTAACCAGTGTTCTATTCAGAAGATCCTTGCTTGTGCTTATGTCTAAGAGTTTTACCTATTTTATTTTTTAGCCGATTCAGCTTTTTTGGTTTTACTAGCTAGGTCTTTGGATCCATTTTATTTGATTCTAATACAAGGTGAGAGTTATGGGTCTAGATTTATTCTTTGGTGTAGGGATGAGTAGTTTTCCCAGAGCCACTTATTAAAGAGGCTATCCTTTCACTGGCATAGATCTTTAAGCTCTGTGTCAGAAGTCAGGTATCTGAAGATACTTGGGTTGTTCCTGCATCCTCAACTCGGTGTTATTCATCCCCATGACTGTTTCTTTGGCAGCATAGTGTGGTCTCATCACTGTTGCTCTGCAGTAGAAATTGAAATCCAGGGTTGTCATGTCTTTGGTCTTACAGGGTTAACACATGTACCAGAACACAGAGAGTTAAAAATGAACCACACTTCAAGTCTTTGGAATTATTGGAAGACACCTAAAAGCAGGAAGCTGGGAGTTCAGTTCAGCCATCAAAGTTGTGTGATCGGTGGAGATGCCAAGAAACCAAGGCCAAATAACAATAATGATCGTAATAAAAAGATCATTACAGCCAATCCCAAGGAGTGATCTTATCTGCTCCAAAACCCAGTTAGGAACTTTTCCATATGATGAAGAGCAAATTTTAGGTGAGAATGAACAAACGGAAACATAAAATAGTCCCTTGAGTAGGTAAGCTATATTACCTTTAGTTTATTTATGTAGTAAAAGCCACACCTCAAGGGGGAGATTTAAGATAGTAACAAGACAGACATAGTGAGGAGAGGCTGACACAGATGAGAGCAGGCACCTCTAAAACTCCCTCCTCTGGATGGAATGACGGAAAGAGCCGGGGTCTCCACCTACCTCAGTGCCATAAGTGCTCCAGCCTCTGTCCTCTACTTGGCTTCCTACCCCGGCAGTTTTCTCCTTAGCATGTGCTGAGCTTGTTCTGGCCCAAGGAAGAGTCCTTCAGATAAAGAACAGAAGAACCTAAAACTGCATAACCCAAACTGAGATTAAAAAAAATGAAATGTACATTTCTCTGTTGCTCTTAGGTTTCTTCAGAATAGAATAGTAGGTGGTCTGTCTTGCATCCTGAATGTGGAGGGCAGAATGCTAGCTACTTTTCACTGAAGCTGTCAGCCATGTACTCATTTCTAGAATTTTGTAAGAGGAAGGATACTGGAAAGATGATAAAGTTCCTAGAATTTTAGTAGAGTTTAAAATATATAATAAAAATTAGAATACTATATGATGCATACAAAGGACACTGTGATCATTGAAAAGATTCTGTCAACTTGAAGGGATCAGGGTTAGGGTTTGGGAACCACACTTAGATTGGAAATGAGAACCAGCCTGGATTAGAGTGTGAGTGATTTGTGGGCCGGCCAATGAGGGAAGAGCACCCACCTGGATGTGGGAGGTCCAACTGGAACTCCAAGGGTATAAAAGGAAGGAAGAGGGAAGATTGTTACAACTTCTTCCTCTGGGGAAGGTCTCTCCTTCGCAATTGTCTACGGATGCTGACTTGCTACACACTACAGATCTTCATTACAGATTCGCTGCAGTCTTGACGTGCTCCTTTCCGCCCATCCCTGCTCTTCAGTCACCCATCTTCAGGCTCCAGCCTTCGCCATTGGTCTTTGAACACCCAAGATCCGCAGCCAACTTTCACCTCACTGGCTGTCCTGCAGTCCCGGTTGGGATCTGCCTTATGCCTGAGCGGCCATCTTGGACTATCTCTATCCTTAAACTTCTAAGCCTTCCTACTAGACCCTTCTCATTATAAAATCTGTAAATTATGCCTTTGAAAGAACCCAAACTAATGCAAATACTAAATATAGTTTACACATAGTAACATGCACATGCTGTCAGATGCATGATTAAATATATAATTACATATATATTTAAATCTCAGTTTTAGTTGTAAGCATAGCTTCCACGTAAAATGTGGATGCACGCCTGCTGGAATTCTCATCTCACAGGGAGATGTTGCTCTTCACTGGGAGGCTGCCTGTACCAGACTTGTGTGGGCCATACACAGCTGTGGGCCTCAGGACTGAAGCACACGGGATTGTGGGGCTTCCATGTGTCGCCCCAAGCTCTTGAGGTTTTTCAGCAAAGGGGAAGCAAGAAGTTTTGACTACCTTATATAGCGCACTGAACCTTAAATTTTCTTTGTTTTCTGGGATTATTTCTTACAACATTCTGCTTTATTAAACTTTGCTTTTCATTTTACTTTTTAAAACCCACCAGAAATATAATTGCTGCATGCATATCTGCAAATGAGCATTGTTGCTAGATTGTTCAAAGAGGAAAATGCGTGCACGTGTGTGTGTTGGGGCTCACTCCACCTACCCTCACCGATGTCTCCATGTAAGTGGCACATTTAGCCACTCATATCTCATAACTGTGTTACTGATTTTTAACCATTTACTCTTTTCTACCTGGATTACGGTCTTTATTAATTTTTAAAATAATTTAAATAGTACTCATTTTATTTTTAATTGTAATAAATTGACTTTTAATTTTTTCTAATTTTTTCTTATAAGAAGGATATAAAGGAAAAGAATGGTGATTCACCTCACTAAAGATACCATTAATTGAATAATCATATGTGCCAGGCTCTGCGCTGATTTGTATTCAGTTTTTAGATGATTTGTTGCAATTACTCCATGAGACAGGAGTTACTGTGAGCTTTTGCACAGAGGCAGTAACCATGGTTCAGAAAGACACTGCAGTGGGCCTAAGGTCACACAGTCCTGTAGCGGTAGAGTCAGAATCTGAGCACAGACTAGTATGAGTATTATTTCTGAGCTCAAGCCTGAAACTGCTTATTATAGTACCTAGGACTTTATTATTACTTTTCAATAATTTTATAAATTTTCAAGGGTAATTTTTATGTTGATATTTTCTATACATTTGCATAAAATCATTTAGACTTTTTGAGGGGGTTCTAGGTTTGAACACAAGCCCTTCACTCTGAGCTATATCTTCAGTTCCTTTTCATTGATTATTTGAGACAGGCTACTCTGAAACTTGAGATTCTCCTGCTTCAGCCTGTCTACATGCTGATATTACAGGCCTACACCTCTAGGACTAGCTCTTTTAGACATTTGTGCATTTGATAAGCAAGACTTTCATTTTCCAGTCTCTACTACTCAGTTCTTTAAAGAAAAAGTAACATAGTGCATCAGATATGTAAATGGTACATCTGACCTCTCATTTTAATACTTTAATATTTTGCCGTATTATTTTGCCATAATATTTTGCCTCAGATATAATCACAGGTAAATAGAAATATTTGGGAGGCTGAGGCAAGGAGGATTGCTGTGAGTTTGAGGCCAACCTGGGCTACATGATGAGGTTAGGACCAGGTTGGACTGCAGAGTGAGACTCTTGTCTCATTGAAAAAAAAAAGAGAGAGAAGAAACAAAAAGAAAATGGATGGTTATATAAGGCTCCTTAGCCTCCTGCAAGCCTCCCTTCTTCCCCGCTCTCCTTGTGGTGCTCTCCATCCTGAATAATCTGTTTTCTTTTTCAATCTTTTACTTGCCCATTTTTTTTTTTTACCTAATAGTTATTGGGTTTTGTTTTAAGATTTTATGTAAAATATTTGAATTTTGAAGTTTTGATTGAGCTGTTTATTCATCATCCCTTAGGTAATACTTCTAGTGCTTAAGAATCTGTCGGGGGAAGGAGTGTGGCTGAGCACTTGCCTGGCAAGCCCAAGGACCTCCCCAGCACTGGGAGACAAAGGTTCTTTGCATGTCCAATGATTTGTAGAGCCTTACTGATGAAGTCTTATAAAATGTTGCTTTCTTGAGCCATAGATGTAGTCCCTCAACATTTTGTAATGCCTGGTGATGTGATTTGGTTTTGTGGTATTTAACAGTGTCAAAGAAGACTACACAATTTCTTCTGTGTTGCTTTCCGCAGATTGTAAGATCCTGCCTTTATTCTTAAAATCCAAGTCATTGGCCTGGAAGCACCTCCTGTTTATTCCTCTCTGGTCACTTCCTGACCTATGAACATTTTCCACCCTGGGGCGGAGGCCTCCAGTCACCTGCACGGTGAAGCTGCCTCTCCCAGCCCTGTCTGGCCTCAGTCCTCCTCATCCTCATGTCATGGTCATTTTCTCTGTGGATGTCCTTTGGCCTCTGCGGTGGTAATGAGCCTATCTACCTCGGTCCTGTTGGTTTCTTTTGGGGATTCCACGTGTCTCTTTTTCATTTCAAGCCCAGCTCTCAGGCCACTCCTTCTGGGCCTGGCCTGATTTTTTCTATTTCCAATTTCATCTCTGTTTTTGTCAAGTATATATTGTGGTTTTATGAGAATATTGGGTAAGTGTTACTTAAGATGTACCTTGGGTTCTGTCTGTTATATTTTTCCTCCAGAATGCACCTTGTCATCTCTTCCTGTTTAGGCTTCTTCCCTTCCTTAAAATTTGTGGCTTCTCTTTCTAGAACCAGTGTTGGTTGTTATCTGTTGACTCATGCTTGAATGTTCAAGGTTTAGTTCAGGCTTTTAATTTGCTTAGCAAGTAGAGTATGTGCTTCACCTCAGATAAACAGGAGGTCCAGCTAATGGAAAATTCATTCTAATTAAGTGACTCAGCAGCTGCCAGCAGGGGAGAGTCAGATCTCAGCAGACCCGCCAGGGAGGCATCCCTGAGCAGCTCTGACCTTGTTCATTTTTGTGAATCTTCTGGCCATGTTCAGTGGTGCCCTCTACATGGATATGCGTTTTCCTGGGCCAGACCTATATCTATGCTGCCTTCTGATTTTTTTAGGGAGTTTGGTCATTGTCCTGAGGGTTTCTGCTAGGTGCAGGCGTTGCTTGATCGAATTCCTGAGAGCTTCTATGTTTGTTCTATGACTTTTTAAAAAAAGTTTTATTATACCCAGAGGGATTTAAGTTCTGATGTGGCCCCTGTTAATCACAGAGTTGCAGTCCTTTAAGAAAGGGACCTGCAACCATGGCATTAGGTGGCACCCCTTAACTTGTTCTGCCTTCGTTACCTCTGAAGCAGCCCCTAGAAGCCCCCCTCCCCTGTGCTCAGACCTGAAGTGGGCCTCCCCAGTCTTTATCCTTCCTTGGTCATGTTGCAGGAGATTGTGCAAAGGATGTGAGGAGGAGGAAATACAATGAAGCTGCTGTTTTTTCTTTTGTAATTTGAGCCTCTTACTCTTAGAAAATACTGCCCTAGGAATGACTGCGCGTTTGTTTCTGTTTTCAGGTTCTTCTGCCCGTTTAACCCTTACCACATCTGGAGTTGACTGGCCTTCTGGTGCCACTGAAACTTCGTTATTTCCCTCTGAAATGTTTCTCTCTTCTGTTAATCGTCAATATCTTTGCAATTTTCATCTTTATAATGTAAAGTTACAGAATTTACTTTGTAGAAGGATCGTGTCTTGGATGGGTGTTAGGTCCTTAAATTCCACGTCTCAGTCCATATTCTACTACTAGTACAAGAGAGACTGGGTAATTTATAAAGAATACAGGCTTTGGTGTAGAGGTAGAAGTACAAAAACACAGCACTAGTATCTACTCAACATCTGGTGAAGTCTCCACTGCTTCATAACATAGCAAAGGACATCACATAGGAAGACAAAGGTGTGGCAACTCAGCTCTCTCATCCTCTACTTAAAGCCACCAGTGCCATCATAACCCCCCATAATGATACATAATTCAAATTACCTACCCAAATCCCTACCTACAAATACTATTAACATACAAAATTGAAGATGAAGTTTCTAACACACGACCTTTAAAGGCACACACGTTCAAACCACAGTGTTCCATATGTAAACAAGTTCCTATGTAGTCAAACGTCACCCTGGGAAACCCTTTAATTTGATCTTGTTAGTGGTTGTGGTGCCAGGCCCCAATTCCCTTTCTGTCTTCACGGGCTTGAAGAATAAGTCAGGGAAGATGGGAGGCAGGTTGAGAAGAGAACACTTTATTGGGAAAATTATAGAAGGGGGAAGGAAAGATAAAAGGGGAAAGGAAAGAAGGTAAAGTTTCTGCTAATTGGAAGGGGAGCCTGGAAATGTAGGTTCTGAGGCGGCTCCGTGGCTCAATTTCTAGGGGTTCTTACAGTTGTGCTGAGTAAGGAGCTATCCTTACATTAATCAGTTTGATTGCTGGGGCTGGTTGCTAGGTTCCACACCCTGCTGCTGAAGTGCACCTTTAAGTTGCTTTAGAAGTTCTCCCCCCTTGAGATCTTTCACTCTATTGTCTTTTATCTACTCTATGTTTGAGCATTAAGTAGTTCTCAGGAGTGTCAGAAGTTATTCTATAATCCTGCTTTCCAGTAATCCCTCCATTTCTGCCTAACTGCCTACAACTCCACTATCACCTATCACAATCTCGAGTACTTTGAGGCAAGATACTTCCACCCTGAATGTTCCTGTGGGACTCAGGGACGAGGAAGGACAGCCTTAGAACCCATTCTTATTTGCTAGGGAACATGCCCCCCACCCCCACCCCCAGTGCCAGGCTGAATAGCGAGGGCTATTCCCATTGTTCGTCCTTCTCCATTGCCAAGCAGAATCTGTGTAAATAAAAGAGCAATGCGTTTAATGTTATGGTAATGCCCATTAATCAGTTTAGGTTAGGTGTTCCCCACTGTCTCTTCTCACTGTCATAACCTGAGCAAGTATTTGGGGACAGCTTATCTGAGCAGAGGGAGGAGGGACCAGCCCCAAGCAGAGAGAGAGCCTATCAAGGAAGTGCAGTGTCAGTCGGGCTTCAGGGATCCCTGAGTGTTTGGATCAACAGGAATGCAGGTCATGAGTTGGGGAGGCGAGAATGATAAGGCTGGAGAGGTAGGGGTAATGGAACCAGAGGGAGGCAACTGAGGATTCCAGATCGAAATGTGTGTACAATATTTGCAAAGCAGCTGGGTGCCGCTAAGTCGTTTTAAGTAACATCGTTATCAGGGACCTTAAGGAAGAGAAATTTGGCACACCGGGATCAGGATGTTGGAGAGCGGGGGAGATAGTTTATGAAGATAGTTGCCAGTTTAGTTTCAAGGTAATAAGGTGTAGAATAGGTTCAGACCAGCAGGATACTGGCAGGAGGTGACCTCTTTTCCAAATTCAAGGATCGCATCTTACCCATCTTAGCAGGGATTGAAAATCTGAGTGGCCATTTTGTTCTCCTGCTTGGAAAAAAAAAAATGCTTTATCTCCTTTTGGAAGGAGGCTGAGCATGCTTATAAGTAGATTGCCCTGGAAGGTGTAGCAACTTAACAGTTCCTAAGTCAGCCCCCTCCGCGAGGAGGCTGTGATCAGCTGCGTGCTCCTTGGTGGTTCGCTCAGAGCCGCTGTGAGGAACCATCTTGCCACAGCATCATAGACACATCAGCACCATGCAGGGCCTGGCAGCTGTCAGATGTCAGCTCTGGTAATGACTATATCTTGTAAAACTTTGCAAATTTTCCATTCCCCTTGCGAACACTTCTATTTTCTCAATTTTTAAATTTTTTAATAAGCTTGATACATTAGGCATTGTTCATTTGCTACTAAAATTGGAACCAGTAGAGCAATAACTGGCAATTACCTCCCGAGTGCTGTGAATTTCCCTGCTACTTTTCTGGAATTGGTGGAAGGCTCAGCGCTGCTCAAACTAACCAGACTTTGGCCTTGAATTTTGCAGCTGGGCTGATGGAATTGCTGAGTCTCTGTCCTTTCTAGGATATGCAGACCACTCAATAGAAACTCTCAAGAAAGAAAAAAAAATCCTGCAATCAAACGGTCATGATTACTTTCTTAATGATGAGGCAGGAAGTCCTCAAACATGTTCCCTTTCCTTTTACCCCTGTGATTTTTCCTCGCACTCCCATACAATGGCACTATTCCCGGGTCTTGGTGTGTGATTTTTTACAGGGTTTCCTCTACATCTTGTATAGCAATAGTATGAGATCATCCGTTGCCCTCACGTCCCTCTTTGTAAAAGGTATCAACAGAACCAAATTCTTTCTAGATGTTATTGCATTAGAACTTTCTAGAGGAACAAAATCAATAGAAAATGTACATATAATTGGGCAAGCAGATGTATCAGGCAGACTTGCAGGATCTGAGGAGTCCACCTGATCAACTGCACACTGAAGAGCCAGCAGGTCCTGCTGCTCAGCCTAAGATGGAAGTGCAGAAAAAGAAGGAGGAAGAACATAGCAGCAACCCAAGGTGGCACACCTGGAAGCTCACTGGAGTGTCAGTAGCTCAAGTCCACATAGGAAGACTGAAGAAACTGTAAATGACGTCCAGAGGCAACACTGACTGCCAGAGCTCTTCCAAAAGCAGGGACACTTCTTTCTTCTTTCCCTTTTATGTTATGATATGTTATTCAGGCTACCAGTCGGTTGGTTGGTGCCACCCACATCTGGGGTCTTTTTCCCTCCGTTTGTTGACCTAGTATCCATCAGCCACAGACACACCCAAGCTGTGCTTCACTAATCTAGAAGGTGCTTCTTAAACCGGTCAAGTTTCTATATCATGCATAATGGCTACAATCTTCCACCATCAACTTGACAGTCACACAAAGCTCCTTAAACCATACTTAATCTCTAAATACAATAGCAAGTTTTAATTGTGTCTAACTGGACGCAATTACCTCATATGTAAATGGAAATACGCTAATTCCCTCCTGAGAATAGAAGGCATAGTTTTTCTTTGGATGCTTCTTACTCTTTTCCTGTTACTCAATTTTAACTGAAATCATCCTTTTTATTAGTATGCATTTGTGATGCATAATAATAGCAATTAACTTGGAAAGCTCGTGCATATACATATCGCGTCGTGATCAGTTTTACGCCCTTCCCCCTTTCCACTCCCTCACCCCATGCACCCCTTTCACCTCTCCCTTAAAATATTGTAATGTCCATTTAACAGTGCTTAAGTACCAACATTAAATCAATCTGTGACATGTTGTGAAGAAAAAAAAACATATGCCTGCTTAACATGTTTGTTTTATACGAACAAGCATGCTAAGAAAATAGGGGAAAAAGTGCTCGTGGCTGTTACAGTCCTTTCTGTAACTGACCATGTGATCAGAGCTGGTGTTTATAAATACTTTCTTCTACTACCTACTGGGGATTTCCTCGGCCTTTAGCGAGCATCTCAGCAGATCTTCGTTTTAACCTTGTGGAGTGACCCATAGTTTTATTGCTGAAAGTTCTGGGCCATTTTTTATCATGCCTGGATTGGACTATTGTAGTTTCCAATTAAAGTTAATAACAGGGCATAGTAACACTGGAAGATGCCCTAAAGGATCTCCTGAAGTCAAGCATATTCTTCCTTACCTGGAATAGTAACCAGGTATCCTCTTGTTAATTTGCATCAGTTACCTCCACCAACATCATAAGTCCCTTTTTAGCTTGCTGACTCGAAGGCATGAGAAACCCAAAAGAACCAGGGAAGCTTCCAATTCAATGAAATTATTGTTGTGTCACCAAGTAGAAAAAGTCTTCCCCATTCTGGAACTATGACTTCGACAGCCAAGGAGCAACCTCACTTGATACTTCTAGGTAGCTTCTTACCTCTTCTTACCTCTGTCCTTCATTATTAAGGACCTTGAAAAATAGACCAGCAGCACACAACATTGTGGGTACAAAAAGTAACAAAAAAAAATTGTAGTGGGAAATAGTGAGTAGTGTCATTCTTACTTCCACCCCTGGTTTTTGGACCTATAGATTCCTGCTACGGTGGAAATAATTCTAGGTAGTAGATGCTAATACGTATCACAGATAGCCCTCTTAAGGACCTTGCCCCAGCCCTGCAAGGGGTTATCACCTAGCTGGCATGGAAATCATAGGTTCTAGGTTCTATTTATCCAGCTCTTACGGACAGTAGGGGACATGGCCAGGCAAGTGAATTCCCCAAACTGGAAGAACTTTGCTGCACTTCATTGACTATAAAGTACATTCTATGGTCAGAAGCCAGGCTGTGTGTAATATGAGGCATGGTGTATGTCTGTGGATGGTAGTTTTAACAGACGGGGAAGGCAAATCTACATACATTAGTGTCTGTTTTATAAGAACAAAACACTGCCCTTTCCATGATGGAAGCGTCCCCGTATACTCAATTTGTCACTGGATCACAGGCTGATCTACTACTATACCAGAAACTCATTTTTTTCTTTACTACCGGAAGAGTGTATACATTCAACAGTGGCTATAGCCAAGTCAGTCATCTAACTGGGAGTTCATATTGCAGAGACTATAGGAAATCTCCATTCTTGCCACCATAGTCATTTTGTTCACGAGCCCATTGGGCAGTGAGGCACTGGTTGGGTTGGCTGAGGAAACAGATTGATGGCTATCCATGGAACTATCTGCTTGATTGTTAAAGTCCTCCTCTTCTGGGATTTTTTTTTTTTTTTTGGTGAGCATTTATGTAAACCACAAATATCTTTATGTCATTCTTTCACATGGGAAGTTCTATTTACGTCTTCTTCAAATGTCTTTGCTACTGATTTTTCATTCGTGTTCTTTCTAAGTCCCAGACCAGCCAGCCAGAGGACTGACTGCAGTCCATGAATCAGTATATAGCTACAGATCTGACCATTTGTTTTTCTAAGCAAAATGTACAAGTAGGAGGCCTGCCTTAACTCCTACCTATTGTGAAGATTTTCTTTGACCACTGTCCTTCAGGGACGTTCTGAAAGAGGATTGCGATGTTACAGCTGTCCACTTTCAGGCTATGTTGGCATATTGTGCAGGACCATCTGGAAACCAGGCCTTAGTCTTCTCTTCTGTCAGCTGATCATAGAATACACACCGGAAGTCTGTAGGTACATTCTGAGAGGGCAAAAGACAGTAGAGCAAGAGTAGGAACCATGGACACTTCTGCATATAACTCGCGCGTACCTTTAGGATCTTTTCAGGTCCATTCATGGATGTACTTCCGTTTGATGACAGACTTGCTCTGCATGTCCAACTTTATAATATGATGGGTCAGATAGCACCCAGGTCATGGTTGGCAACCCAGGTTGCATTATAATTTGGTGTCTTGTGGTCAAGCACGATGTTTCCACTGAGGCTTAGCAGCAGACTGAGAACTGTTCTACAAAGGGAAAGTGATTTGGGTGATTGTAGAGCCTTGCTCTGACATTCTAAGGAACTGAATTGTGGCTCTCCTATGGGGCTTCAGACAGCATCGTAATCTGCCACTGATACTGCAAGTATCATTGGTTCTGCTGTATCATATAGCCCAAGAGGCAGAGTTACTTGCACTGCAACCTGGACCTAGAGCAAAGCCTTCACTTGTGTGAGCCTCACTCAAAATTAGCAGCTTTCTGAGTCACTTGGTAACTGGGCCAGAGTAGCACACCAGGAAGGGAATATGCTGCCTCCCAAATCCAGATAGGCCCGTTATGAATCATGTCTCTTTCTTGGTTGTAGGAGGGCCCAAATGCAACAAGTCATCATTCACCCTGGAAAAGATGTCAGTGCATGCTCCACACTGCTGAACTTCTAGACACTTTCCTGAGGGAGAGGACTCTTGAATTTTTGTTGGGTTTATTTTCAATTCTCTGACACACAAATACTTTACAAATATGTCAACAGGTGTCATTACCCTTTAGTTGCATAGTTCATTAAGTACAATATCATCATTGTACCGAGCCAGTGTGATGCCTTGTAGAAGCGAAAGGCTGTCAAGATTCTTATGAATTAATTTGTGACACAGGGCTAGAGAGTTGATGTACTCCCAAGGAAAGATGATAAAGGGATCTTGATTGTCTTGCTAGCTGGAAGCAAAATGCTTCTGATAAGCCTTGTCGATAGGTCTAGAGAAAGAAAGCATTTGCCTATCAGTCAAGGAGTAGCGACCATTTTCCTCTCGTTTGCAGTGGACTGTCTTCTGATGGCTACTTCAGCCATCCAACCAAATCAACCATTTTTATTGGCGTGCGTTTGTGACACAGAACACCTACAGTCATCCCAGGGAACCGGTACATACACATCCTGTCTTAATCATTTTATTTACCCTTTCCTTCCTCTCCCAGCCCTCTGCCCTCTCCTCGAGACGCCATTGTCATCACCACAAGGATTCCTTCTCTGTTTGCCATTGTATCTCTTTTACTTTGCTCTTTAATTTATTTATAATCTGAGTGTCTCATGTAAGAGAACCCGTGCTATATTATACCTTTTGTACCTGATTTATTCTACTTTATGGTCCATAACCATGCTGTTTTTGTCACTTTACATTTGTGGTATAACTTGAAGTCTAGGATTGATATGCCTTCTGCTTTGTTCTTGTTGCTGAGGATCACTTGGGATGTTCTGGGTCTCTTCCAGTTCCTATAAATTTTAGAAGTGTTTTCTCTGGTTTTGTGAAGAATGCTGTTGGTCTTTTTGTTGAAATTATATTAGAATGATGATTTTTTGTAATGTGGACTCTTGACAATATTGGTTCTGACTAGGAACAGGGGATGGAGACAATTTTTAATTTTCTGATGCCTTCACCAATCTCTTTTTTTCCAGAGTACTATAGTTTTCATTAGAGGTCTTTCACATCTTTTGTTAGATAAATTTCTATTTTATAAATTTTGTGAATCCACTTTTATAAATTTTGTGAATGACATTATTTCTCTGCTTTATCAGTGGGTTCATTTTCAGTGTGCAGGTGCATTATTAATTTTTGTGTATTGATTTTGTATTCTGATATTTTGCTGAATTTATTAGTTCTACGCATCTTCTGATGGAGTTTTTGGAGTCTTTTAAATACATTGTCATCATTTTTAGAAAAAAAGTTATGAATAGATATTGAATATTGTCAGAAGCTTTTTTCTGTCTACTAAGATGACTGTGTAGTTTTTATCCTTGTTTCTTCTTATATTACTTACTTTACTTACTGTATCATGCAGGTTCTCATCATTTGGTTGAAGCCAGCTTGGTCATGATGTATGACATTTTAAACTACTTATTGTATTTTGTTTGAGATGCACAAGTTTTATGTTTTTTGAAGAAGGTATCTTCCAGTGCATTTGTTTGTTCTCCCTCTCTCCTCCTTTTCTTTCTCTTCCTTTCCTTTCTTTTCCTTTCCTTTGGGGGAGAGTGGGATATTAATGCCCCCACTATGAATATATAGACACCGAGTTGTCCTTTTGTGTTCAGTAGTTTCTGAGTTATGAAATAGGGTGTGCTGATATTTTGCTCATTTATATTCATGATTGTTATCTCTGCCTGTTGAATTATCGTCTTCATCATTAGGTCGTAATCTTCTTTGTCCCTTCTGGTCAATTTTGGCTCAAAGTCCGTTTTGTCTGAATATAGAGTAGCTATTCCTTCATGCTTTTGGGCTCCAGTTGTGTGGATTATCACTTTCCATCCTTGAACTTTCAGTCTGTTATGTGTTTCTATATGGATGGCATGTGTTTGTTGCAGAAAACATAGTTGTTTTTTTTTTTTTTTACCTAATTTGCCAATATATATCTTTTGATTGGGGGAATAAAGACATGCTGTTATTATCAGGTATTAACTAACTCATGTCAGTGCATATTTTTCCAGAGCTGATTTCCTTAAAATTTTCTTTTGTTCAATTTCTCTCCCAGTTAGTTGTGTACTGCCCTTGAGACTCTTTGGCATTGATTCCCTTTCTGCCTTATCTGGGATTCTTTTCATTTTTTTCTGCAGTCGTGGTTTAGTGATCCTATTTTCCTTATGTTATCTTTGACATGGAAAGTCTATTTCTCCATCAATTTTGAAGAATAATTTTGCAGGAGTAGTAACCTAGGTTAACAATTGTTTTTGTTTAGGGATTGAAAAATTTGTTCTAAGCTCTTCTAGCCTTTAAGATTTGTGTTGAGAAGTCTACTGTTTTTAATAGAGACTTGCCTTTATAGGCTACTTGATGTTCTTCTCTAACAGCTGTTGGTACTCTCGCTCTGTCTTGAAGTTCTGGAATTTGGGCTATGTTGTGTCATCAGGAGGTTCTTTTCTGGCTGCTACTGTTTGAAGTTTTACATGCCTCATTTATCTGTATGTGAATCCTGAGATGGGGAAAGTTTCCTGATGTGATTTGGGTGAATATTTTTTTTTATACTTAGGATGTTATCTGACTTTTCCTCACTCCTATAACTTTTAAGTTGCTTTAAAAATTATTTAGCAGTTGCTCTACCTATTGTCTTCGGGATGGAGTTGTTTATACAGTGTCACTGAGTTCATGATCTACTGCATCCACTTTTTCTTCAATGCATGACATTTTCCTGTGTCGGTCAGACCTGTTTACTATACTTTCCATTAAAATTTTCTGCTTCTTTATTTCAAATTCATTTCATAATCTCTAATAAAATGGTCATTCATATCTTGTCAAGCTCATTATGTATTTTATTAATTAAATCTTTTGCCTGTTATTTGTATCTTTTATCTTTAAGCTCACTAAACATCTTATGGATTTATTATTTGTTCCTCCTTTGCCCTCTTCAAACGTTTTCACTTGTCTTTTGTTGTTGTTGTTCTGTGCCTATAACATTTGTGTTTCAGTGCTTGTGATATCAGTTTTTAGGGAGCAAAGTCTTTGGAAGCATCTCGTTGGGTTGTTTTTATTCTCCTTCCTTTTTTCTTTCTGTTCCTTCCTTCCCTCCTTCCTTCCTTTCTTCCTTCCTTCTTTTCCTTTTATTATTATTGTGATTATTCCCCAATGGAAAATTTTCTGTAGCTTCAAGAGTTTCCAGTTCAAAGAACAAGAACTAACACAATGTTTGGAGCTGGATCCCTCGGCCTTTCCTCGCCTGTCTACTCCCAGTTCAGAATGCTCACATCTTGTAGTGGCCAGCGTTCTATTCGATCTGCAGTTAGGCTCAGCTAACTCAAGCTACAGCACGATCTTCTTTGTGGTTTTCACCTTCTTCTAGAAAATTGGTTTTGCCTGCCCACCAGAGCCACTCTCCTTCTGATCATAGTGCCTCTTTCCTTGGGCCTGCAAGGAATCCATGGCCTTCCTATACTGGGTCACTTTGTGAGGCTGATGCTTGTCACGCTTCTTATGGAAAGTCCCCCAGGCTTTTGGCGCATTGACCATCTTTACAGGAGAACTGTCTGCATGATGAAAACCAAAGATCTGGCATCCACACGCTTCACCTCACACTACATGAGCTGCTTGCCCCTGCGTCCCTCCTTTTTCTCCTTCCTTCACTCCTTTCATTTGTTATTTTTGGCTGATGATCTAGGTGATAAGGTGGAGATTGTCACCATGTGGTTATCTCTTTCATTGGTATACACCTCCCCATGAAGTGACGTTGACTTTGGTTGAGCTTTGGTGTGTATGCACTCTTCATTGTGATAGGGTAAGTCCTGGTGTTTGCATTGCAAAAAAAAAAAGGAAAAAAGAGCAATTGCCTGTTATATTAATGCCTACAAAACCAATCATATATCAGTCATATAATTAAAAATTGATTTAACAATTTCATATTTTTCCCCAATGACCTGGAAAGTTAGTGCACTAGCACTAGTGGCAAGTAGTCTGGGATGTGGAGGATGAAGGAAGAGAAATGAAGAAGATATCCCAGAAAGATAGAAAAAGAACGAAAGAAAAGACAATCAAGATTGCAGCAAATGAAAGAAAAAAGAATTAAAGCTTTTGTGATACTATTTTTATATCTGGAAATTAAGGAAAGATTGTATGGAGGGGCAGAAAAAAGGAAGAATGAAGAGAGACGTGTAGTTGAAGACCGGAGAAACCTGTAAGAGGGTTGGAAGTAGTTAAAAAACTGTAAAAATCTTCTGTTTGAATTCTTCGTATATGATTTTTGATGGGAGTTAATCTGACAGAACTAGGAAAGCTATTATCCAAACTAAAGCACTATTAATATTTGTTGTGCATTTCACATATTCTCACACCTTACATATACAGACCATAGGAGCATGAGAAAAGAAAAACAGGTGAAACAGTGAGGAAAATGAAATTAAAGAAGAAAAACTGCATACAAATACACAAAAGTAAACATCTGTCAGTTCTATTTATGTTTTAGACAGAATTCAACCAGTGTTCTTGTCCCATAAGCTCAAAAACGGGGAAATCTTGTCTTGTAGGAGTTGTGGCAGTCTGACCTCCAAACCTCTGTGGCTGTGACAACGAGGTGTTTGAATTTGTTCTCCTTCAGTAATTTGTCCTCTGGCTTACAATAAGTGTAGAGGCTTTGGGGGCCTGGCAGACCCCAAGCCTGCTTCTGGCTCCCTTAGCAGGCCGAGCCCTGCTGTGTTTCAGCTTTGCGCCTGTGGGTGTGACTAGCTAGACGTTTTATTTTTTTGTTCTATGGTTGGATAACTTCCCCAGTTGGAAGAAACCTGTGGCAGGTGGACATTGATGGATTGTTGCTGGACTTTGGGAGGCTATTGTTCATTTCGGCACCAAAGGCAACACTGTTGTCCCCTCAAGGAGCTTAGATAATTTCCCAAGATGGTTTATTCCCTGGATCTAACTGTAAGAAGTGCCTACCTCTTTCTGTAAATACCCCTGGTACTCGATGTCATTTGGCAGTCTCCATCTTTAAGTCACCCGTCCACGTTTGGATTTATGTCGAGCCATGTTTCAAGACTTTTAAGTCTTGGTGAGTATCCTCGAGTGCTTTCTCACCCCTGCTAGTTCTTACTGTCACTGAGATTTAGATGAAAAAGAAAAGAGTGAACTATTAAACTACCTTTTCATTTTTTACCTTTTCATTTTTTATTTTATTTTAATTTTGTAAGGAACAAAAAATAATTTATTTCAAATGTAGCCATTTTCTTAAGACTCATTCTGCCCATTTCCCCTATCAATAGGTTATTCTTTAATGATACAAATTCACCTCTGATCCCAAGTATGCTTTGTTAACTTAATGATATTTTTACAAAGGATGAAAACAAAATAGCGCATCAAAAACAATTTAAATGGGAAAGGAAAATAAATTAAAAATGTAAATAGATATACAACTGGAATAATACTGATATGAATCTAGTTTTTAATTTATCCAAGTATTTGTTAATGGTCTGAACAGAAGAATAAAGAAAGAACTAGAGAGAAGAAACTTCCTGAGATAATAAAACAATCACTTTAGAATGCACAATAGCCTTAGTAATAAAAGAATCACTTGATATTTTCCCTGGGTTTGTAGTTTTGATTACTATTTACATTATTTTAATGAAAGCACTTATATGAATATATGCAATAGTCCCTATCAGAAAACAATAGGTTCTGTCAATAATGACCCCCCGAAATTCCTTCTCATCCTTGCAAATTTCCTTTCTGGGAACAGGGGAATTATGACATGCTTCCTTTTAAAGTAAAAACATTTTTTTTTGCCTAAACATTTGATTGCTGGAGGAAGAAAATAAGAAAAATCAAGGCTCTACTAGTGATGATTTTTAAAAATTTTTTTAGATTTCATCTATTACTAAAGACACTCCCTTTACAACAAAAAGCTTTAGTCATATACTATCACAATCAGTTTAGAGTTTTAAATAAATAAGATACCCACAGTAGAAGGCATACTTAAAAATTAAATGATTAGCCAAATTATCTGTTAACATTCATGGATTTTTCTAGAGGTGATTATCAGGGTCCATTTAATACGGTTAACACTTAGTCCAAGTTACCCTGTGTCACCTGATCTGCTCATGGCTTACAGCACTGATAACAACAACAACAACAACAAAACATCACGCTGTGACATTAAGTCCAGGATCTCTTCCTAGAAGGCCCATGTCAAGAAATTCAGCCTGGTTTAGGTATATACTCCTTTCACTGTTAACTTGTATGCTTAAAACCCATGCACACCTATTTTTCCAGACCTCTGTTTATAATATTTTTTTTAAATAAAGAAGTTCTTGGGAAGTATATTATGCCTTTCCATTGGTCACCCTGTGTACCTCCCCTTTAGAAACCTTTTGAGTTTTGAACCAGGTTATAACTCGAAAAGCAAAAGTGGGTGAGAGAATAGGCATTAAGTTTTTTGCTAAATCTAACAGGGAAGGTCACTCTTTCCTCTGTAGGCAACACAATATTAATTTCCTCAAGCAGAGTTAGAAAGACCAACACGGCAAAAGGTGGGGTTGGGGATCCCTCTGCCATTAATGGTAGGGAAATCTCTTCCTTTGGCAAAATTTCACTGACTTCGGGAGCTCAAGGTTCTAAGTTTCATCAAATTCCTCACAGACATCTCTATCCTGATTTATAAGGTCATTTTTTTTCTGATCGATGACCTCACTTTGATTACAGATATCCTTTGAGGCTGATTATTAAATTTATACTGCAGTTCAGCCAGTTGTATAATGTATTAGCTTGGGTTCTTACAAAAGGCAGAATGTACAGAAATGATAACGAAAAGAATCTATTTGGAAGGATTACAAGTCTGAGGACCGAGGTAGTCCAAGATGGCGGCCTGCACAAGGAGAGAGCTGGAGGTTCCGAGGGCTGCTCAGCCGCCAGGTAGAACACCTGTCAGCGACTGCAGGACAGCCAGTCAGAGTCTGGTGTGGATCTTGATTGTTTGAAGAACAATGGCGAAGACCAGAGACTTAAGATAGGTGACTGAAGATCGGTGATGGGTGGACAGGAGCAAATCAAGACTGGAGCGAATCTGTGATGACGATTGGAGGTATGTAGCGAGTCAGTGTCCATAGACAATTGCGAAGGTGAGAGGTTTCCCAAAGGAAAAAGCTGTAACGATCTTTCTTCTTCGTTTTGTACAGTTTGAGTTCCCAGTTGGGCCTCCTACTTCCAGGTGGGTGTTCTTCCCTCTTTTGCTAGCCCACGGATAAATCACTCACACTCTAATCCAGGCTGGTGCCTAATTGCCTAAACTCTAATTCAGGGGTTCCTGATTTCCTCAAGTTGACACAGTCTTTCCTATGGTCACATAAGGGATTGTGTCTGGCTTTCAGAAACTTCATACCTGTGGCAAAAGGGAAGACTGAGGTTGAAGTTTTGAATTTGTTTATGTGTGTTCAGAGCTGGGATTTGAATCTTTGAGAAGTCTGTCCAGAGACACCAAGTGCGACCAGCCAGCGTTATTATATTTTTCTTTCAAAAATATTCAAAGTTATTAAATAGAATGTTTCTAAATTACTTGCATCTCACAAGCGGCAAATTAAGGTAATTAAATGGATCTATGTTGCAAAATACTTTAAATAGTTCAGACCAATGACTATCAAAACTCTACATTATCAGAAGAAGAAATAATGTCGACTTTGGATCTCATTGAATTAGAGAGCAAACTCCAGGAATCACAAAGCTAATTAGAAAAAAATATCTTAAAAATTGTGTTTCTCTAGAGCACTAAAGTCTGCATTAGTTGAGGTTGTCTGGAGGAACACAATCAATAGAAGATATATGTAGACTTATGCAAAGGGATTTATTAGATACACTTATAAGATTCAGGAGCTAGTGCCCACAACGGCCACCTGCCTGCTGGTGAACTGGAGGATGCAGTAGCTGCTCAGTTGAAAGAAATGAAAACATAAAATATGAGGAGTAAAGATGGAGCGTTAGCTCCAGGGTGAAGGCCTGGAAGCTCATGATAGGTCTCGTGCCCCAGTTAGCCTTGGAAGGCTGAAGAAGCTGCACGCCCATGTCCAAGGTGACAATGGAAATTGGAGTTCTTTGGAGAACAGGAACACTCCCTTCTTTTTCCCCTTTCGTTCTGTCAAGATTCTAACCCTATTAGCTGATGCCACTCACCGTGAGGGTGGGTCTTCTTCCCTCGGTCACCCACGATGCACCCAGAGCTGTGCTTTACTGACCTGCTACTTGTTTCTTCTTCCATTGAGGTCGACATGTCATAATCAGTGTTACAATCATTTCAAGGAAAGTTTCATTAGCATGCGATTGTTAAGCCAGGAGCCTGCTAGAGAAAAGAAACAATGAAGAATTTAAAAATAAATTTTGTAAAACATTGCTAGAATATCATGTGTCTAGGAAAAAACTATAAAACCAATCAGAGAGAAGTCAATAGGCTTGTCAGGATTATCTAGGAAGAAACATATGTAAAGCAAGTGGTTGTGTGCATATTAATTTGAATCAAAACAGGAAAGATTTGAGCTGCTGTTTAGAATTTTAAGATTTAGAGTTCAAATTTTCAGATATAATCTGATCTGCACAAGTCTTGAGGATGCCAAAGGAACAAGAATAGAGAAGATCTTTTTTTTTTTTTTTTTTTTTTACTAAGAGGTAAAGCACAATAGCATCACCAAAGCAATCCTTGTGGATGTTGTCATCAAGCTGCTGGTGCCAACATTGAGGCCTCTGGTACAACTATGAGTTCCGCTCTTGTTCCAGCTGTGTCCCCCACATGGGGCCTGCCAATGTGGTCTCCTTGCCTATCCTCTTTGCTGCATCTGTCACAACATCATCACGTTCCTGTGCTGTGGACTCCTCAGCCCACGATGCCTGCTTACTTCACCCCAGCCTGCATTAGTCTTGAAAAGATGAAATGAAGAGTATTGACAAGATATGCGTGTGCATACAATGATCAACGTCATTGTAAACCTGAAATTTTGCACTTATATCAATAAAATGGGAAAATAATAAATAATAAATAAAAGATTCTTGGAAAAAAAAGAAGAGTATCTCTAGCTCCAAGATCTGCTTTAAAGAAGTAGTAATAGAATCATTCATCTGCAAAGTGACTTTGCGTTTTGCCTGTGCCTTTGGCCCAGAACAGCCCTCGCTTCTTATGTAGATTCTGCTCCATAATATCCAAAGAGAATTACAATTTTCTTGATGATGGAAACACGAGGAACCAACCTTGAACCCAGAGAACCAGAAATCTAAATGACATTAACAGGTCGCTTTTTTGCAGGAGTTGACTGTACTTTTCCTGTTTGCTGAAGTGAAAACCGCACAGCTCAGCTCTCTGTGAGGACGGACTCTGACTTGGCTTACTCAAGGCTCATATTTTTTGCTTGCCAAGAAAAATGTACACAAAGGGAGATCCGTCAACCCCATCTACTGTATCCACTCTTACTTCTCAAACTCAAGAGCCGAGAATGATGCTAGGTTAGGAAAAGTTTGAGTTGTACCTTTCTTTGTCTTAATTTATGTTTGAAGAAGCTACTCAAATGTTCCCAAAAGAGTCGTTTTGCTATAGCACTGTCTCTTTTGGCCAGTAGACAGAGTTCTGGAGAAAAATACATTTCAGTATAAATAAATTTACAAATGAAGTAACAGCACATAAGCCAGCCACCTAAGATAAAGCAGAAAGTCTTTTTGAACCCAACAGCATTCTCGAGAAGCTTTTGTGGGAGAGCCATGTTGATCAATTATATTTCGCTCTATTACGCCTGGTACTTAGGTCATAAGTGTGTGGTCTGCCGAGAGAAAATCAGAAAGTTTAAGAACAAAATGCAGCAATTGCTACTCAGACAGTAATAAAATTGAGTCTAAATGAAATCAGCAAGTGCCCATCACCTGGCTCCCCTGTACAGTGATAAAGGACTAGGACATAATCTCTACTGTCACAAAGTGTGGATAGTAGCTTAGTCAGATGAAAACCACTGAGGAAACCTGAAATGTTGCAGTAATCCCTGAGTTAAAAGATAGAAGAAAAGACAAAAGAAGAAAAGGAACTTTCATAGGGAACATTGAAAGTGTGAAGAATAGATTGGTATGGTAAAGTATTGTGAAGAATATCTTGGGGCCCTACATGGTGAGGGCGCCGCATGAAGAAGATAAAGTGAAATTCTAGGCATGGGAAGCAGGTTTTGCAAAAGCATAGGATAGAAGCTAAATCAGTTTATCCAAAAGAATTAAAAAATTACTTTTTTTGAGGAATGAATTTTATTTGCAGGAGAAAGTATTTTGAAGCCTGGAAATGAAGGGCTGTGGCTGAGTAAAGCCACTGAGTCAGCCTTTTGAACGTGAACGGCGTGACGTTGTCAGAGAGTTGATCTGTTGCTGGATGCATGCTTCTGTCAGATCGGATATAGCTGTGTGGCAATAAATGGTCATTTTCTATTTACTCAAAATATGGATAGTTTGCTTGTGATGGACTTCTGTGCATTGATTTAAATTTTATAGGTCTCGCATCTTATTAAATCTTCCTATGTGTTTTGTTTTTGTTGTTGGTGGTGTGGGTTTGGTGCCTCCCTTAAATTATGGATCTGAGACAAGTGCTCCTTTGACTGATCCTACCTAGTCTCAGCCCTGAATAGGTCCCCAAATGTATATGTGTACATAACAAAAGTGTAGGCTTCACTCACAGAACGGACATTGTAGGTGTTCTTTCTTGGTCAGGTGCCTCCTCTCTAAGTGGGATTCAGAGATTCAGACAACTAATAGGACTGTTGCCTTCAAGGTTGCTCAGAGCTTCTCCCTCTCCTGGTAGCCAGAAGTGGGAAGCGACACGGAGGGCATTTGTGAGGGTGAGTTTTCAACAGCCAGGCTCAGAAAAGACACGCGTCACCTTCACAGTCATTTTGTTGGTGGCAGGTCAGCCGTAGTGGGAGGGAGCTTGGCAAATGGATTTAGCCCTGTTCCCAGGAAGAAGAGGGAGTTGGCTGGATGACAGGCTACAGACCCCTCTGTCACAAGCAAAAGAACATTTATTCAAGGTTTAGTGAATGTGCTCTAAAAATCAGTTTCAGTTATCAAATAAAGTTATAAATGCTCCATACTGTCACACCCTTAGCAGATTCACAATGTATGTCAATAATTTGAAAGTGTATATAGACAAATACATATATATGCACACACACACATATATACATATAAATATATATACATATACACCACATATATATGACATACACTCATATACACACACATACACTTGTAGACATCATGAATCGTCTTTTCATCAGTAAATACTTTGTGGAAATTGTGGCATATGGTGGATCTGATAGAAAAGGAACCTTAGTTTTGGATAAGATTGTGTTTAAAGGGAGGCTCTTGAGAAGTGTGGCTGATGTCATAACCTGGGTCTCCCATGATGAGTTTATGCCTCATAAAAAGAGGATGGGATCAGAGCCTTGTCTACTCCCTCCACACAAGGGTAACAAGGAGATGGCCATCCTCAGACCACAAAGGGACAATGGCTTTGGCTACACTGTGGTCTCAGACCTCCCAGACACCAGAGTTATGAAGAATAAATCATTCAATCTGTGATACTGTGTTACAGCAACTCCAACTGATTATAAGAATAAAGAGTCTTAAATATGTAAAAGCAACATGGCTACAGGGTCGAGTCAATGCAAGTGACTGTCACAAAGCACGAGAGTAAAAACGTGGGAAGTTGGACTTAAAATGGGAAATTCACAAAAATAATGGTGTAAAAAGGCCCCGGTATGGGAGAGGAGGTAGGAAGATGGGTAACGGACTGCTAGGAGAGGGGTGAATCTCTGGAAATGGCGGGAGGGCAAGGGTAAGAAGGAAGGCAGGGGCAGCGATTTCCCCAAACCGTGTTTCCAATGTGCTACAGGGTTTGGAATTCATGTAAATAAAATTAACAGAAAAGGATCTCAAGACGAAAATGGCAACTTTGGCATTGTCTTTACCATATTACAAGTGGCATCAACATGTATTGGGTTTTCTTCACACCGCCAAGTCCCTTAACTTACTGAACACCAATTGAGTGACCTACAATTTAATCCAATTCTGATACTCTCTCCCTGAGGATACTGTTAGATGCCAGGAGTTGAGGGCTCGATCCCATAAGATTGCACCCATGGCAGTTTTCAGTTCCAGCTCGCAGGCTTCTTATCTGACTGACTAGCTATAAATTGGGGTTCCTGTGAGTCACATTTCAGGTTTAGTAATACAGTGGAAAAACTCACAGAACTCAAGAAAGCACTTTATTTATAATACTGGCTTTTTTTTTGACACAGCTCAGAAGAAACTGTAGACAAATACTCAGGATAAGGCATAAGGGAAGGGGTGCTTTTATGCCTTTGAGGGTATACCCCATTCCCAGCAGGTCAATATTTTCACTGCCCAGAAGTTCTTTGATCACTGGCTTAGGACTTTTTTTTTTTTTTAATAGAGATCTCATTGTACAGGCGTGGGTTAGTCAGTTGTTGGCTGTTGGTGTTGAAGTCAGTCTCCAGTCTCTCTCCCCTCCCCTGATGTTGGAAGGTGGAGCTGAAAACTCTAAACCTGTAATCATGCCTCTTCGTCTTTCTGGTGACCAGCCATCCTCTGAAGCTGCCCAGAAACCCGCAGCCACCAGTCTTAGCCTTAACGTACAAAAGGAACTCTCATCATCTAGAATGTCTAAGCAATTTAGGAGCTGTTTGCCAGGAAGAAGGGACGAAGACCATGAGTTTGTTATGTATAAGAGGACTGTAGAATGCAAGATTTAGGGGAAGAGATGAGGTTCAAGACCTTTTTTCTTCCCCTGAGATGGATGGGAATGATGGGCGGGTCTCTGTGCAAAACATGTGATCACAGAATTCAGTAACCAGAAGGAAATTTGGTAATCGTTAACTATAATTTGTGTTCTAGTAGGGTTTCTAGGCAACCTGAAAAACATCAATCCCATGGCTAAATCAGTCTGCTTAATGTCGCCTACTCTATAATCTTGGAGATTCATATAATTTATTAGCACATTAGAGAATCTCAAGATTCCTCGAGTAAGGACTAACCACATTTGTCTCATCTCCCAAAAGTTGTTTGTCTACAGAATCCATTTTCCCCACAGTTCATATATTTTCATTCTTTCACCAAATAGGTATCGAATGGCTACTGTGTGGCTTAGTAGTAGAAAAGGCTGCTGTTCTAGAGAATGCAGTTTAAAAAATGACCTAGTCCAACCTCTTCTCTTTGCAGGTGAGGAAATTAAGGTTATGAATAACCAGACTTCAGTGTATCTACTGTGTTTCCATTTTCCACTAATAAAGGTGACAGAGAAGAATGAGACTGAGATGTTAGTAATGAAGTTTGGAAAGTAGAGCCACTTTTCCAGGGAGTGATATGTTAAAATATGAGACTCGAGAGGGTGAATGTGTGTACTTCTTAGTGGTGAGGAGAGGGTCTACCTAGTAATTTTAGAAAATTGGAGAGCTTTGACTGGTAAAAATGAAGCAGAGAAACGCACATAGGTACTTCCATAGTCAAGCTAGTTCTAAAGCTAGCGAGAGACTGGAGATAAAGTTTCACCAGCTAGTGTTTGAGTATTATGCTGACTGCTTTGGTGATGCAGACATGAGCAACAGAGCTTTACCCCCATGGCTTCATTGGAAAGATTACATAATCACAACTCCAGGACTCACAATTGATCGTGTCCCAAGACCGGTTGAGTTTAGAGGCCACAGGATCATAATGATGGGGTCCCAGTAAAGTGTGCCAAAGATTAAAAAATAACCACCTTCTTCCTTGCAAAGAGAGACCTTTGTCCTAACTATTGCTAGGGAGAAGGAAAGGCTCTGCAGATGGTGAGTGCAAACATCTGAAATGAAAAGGCAGAAATAAAAGCTCTTCTTCAAGGGCAAGCAAATACTGCAGCGAGTTGTTTGGAAAAACGCTCCCTTGTGGAGCAAGTGTTAATGTCCCCATTTGCTGGGTTTGTCACTCTCGAGTGGTGCCCTTTCTATAAACTATCTGGTGTCATTAAGATATCAATTTTATTTAGGTATGTCTGCATTGGCAGTTTAATTATGTCTGGATGAAACTCGGTATTTATTCATGGGTGATCTTTGCTAGTTGTCGGACGCCAGCCTGGAGAGGAAGGCACAGTGCCTGAGGAATGCTAATGCTCCCCAGCTTGCCACTTCACACACACACACACACACACACACACACACACACACACACACCAGTTATTACCAAACCGATTACTTCAATCATTAATAACACATACATCAGCCTCCTTCGCCTGGTTTTGCTACCTGCATTCATCTTTTCATAAATAATTATCTGACAAGGGCACTGACAACTGATGTTCTGGGGGAACTGCCCACCCAGGCCAGCCACGGGATGCAGTAGGCTGAGCACCCTTGTTGGCACCATCTCTTCATTAATCAGATTAGGGCGATCACCATCCTGTGAGCACCAGGTTCATAAGCAGTGAGCATCAGGGTGCCTTTGTGTTGTCTGCAGCTGGGCTGCATTGCTTTCTTGAGGATGCTGCTTTGCAGATCCCCTTGGAACTTTCCTGAGCCTATCACCCATCCCATTTATAATAATTACTCCTGTTCTGAGGAGCAGAGGGTGGTAGAGGCTGGGCATCTGCGGAGTTACCATCTGCTCCTTATTGCTCGCCTGAGTCACAGCCTCCTGACATCATTTCTGCACTGCACTGCGAACCACACTGTGCACACAAAGAGGCTGGGCTGCATCACACACCATGGGCCTGGGAGGTGATGAGTGACAGAATTGGGAAGCAGCAAGAAGTGCTTCTTGGCAAAGAGCCCTTTCAACAAAGAGTGACTCACAGAAAAAGCAGTTTGCCTCAGTAAGGCCACCCCAGACCCTCCCACCCAAACGGCTGGCCTGTGCTTTTCTGCACTCAGTCTTGCTGTGATGTCATGGCATCCCTTCTGGGAAATAAAAAAAAAGCCTTCTGTCCAGTTTCACTTAGGCATTTTTTTTCTGGTTTATTACAAACTTCTAGATTGTGTGTTTTTAATAATTCTGTATGATGGCTTTTTTATAAGCACATATTTATATTTGCAAGCAAACCTAGCTAAGGAAAAATACATATTTTCATATTAGTGGAAATTGTCATAAAATTGAAGCTGTGTATTTTAATCCTTGATGCCACATGCAGCATGATGGTGACGATGTGGTGATCATGGCAGTCATGGTGGCGGTGATGGCACACGAAGAGATAGTGGTGGTGATGGTGACAGTTACGATGGTAGCAGTGGTGATAATATGGGCAGTGCTGTTGCTGATGGTGGTATCGATAATGATGGCGGTGTTGGTGGTAATGATGAGAAAATGATGGTGGTGGTGGGATGGTGTGAAATATAAGGCTTTCTACTTAGAGTAGTGTTCGTCAATGCATACTTTTTGATGCGTACAATAGTTAAGCACACTTTAAATATAAAGATTTTGAGAACAGAGTCAGAGATTTTATGTAACTTGTCTAAGGTCAGGACCTATTAATAATAACCCGAATGGGAAGTCTCCTTAATCTTACTTTTACCACCATAGAATTGACATAGACAGACTCACAGTAGCCCCATGTTCTATGTGGTATTTCAGAATCTTGACAAATGATTAGTTATATGAAAGGATTGTTCTTCCTTTGGTATATAATTTATTCTATTCTTCTTTTTGAATAGCTCTAACAATTAAAAATTCTCATAATTAAGATAAAATATTTATAATTTTCAAAGAGTTCTAGATTTCCTTTTTGGTGCACCGAGAATGAATCTAATTCTCCGTATAGCTGCCCTTGTGTTTAGATATGTAAGGATCATTACTATATCTCCTGGAAATGTCTTTTTGGCCTAATTTCTGATATTTTAGCTGTATGATACTGCGTTAGTCTTCTTAGCCTCTGTTAAAGAGAAAGGCAAACTGGTTTTCCTATGTTCTCACGCACTACTCAGTGCTTCAGGCATTTGGTTCTTTAGTGGACACCAACTGATTGTTTTCTTATTCAATTTAATTGTGATACTGTCTGTATAGGGATAGTGTCAGATCCCACAGGCTAAAGCCTTAGTGTTTCAAGACTACATCTGTTCCCATTCCAGGTGCTAGGCCTAAGCAGTAATATTCCCACTTACATTTCTGTCCAAAGAGCTACAAGTAGAGATTTCCTACTGTTTCCTTTTTGGATGCAATTAATTTGTTCAAAGAACTCAGTGGAACACTTGTCTTTAACTGTCTATTTTAAAAGAATAAATATGAGCAGCCATGTGGAAGAGGAAGAGATACTGAGTGCAAAGCTTATGGGAAGAAACATGAAGGTCCTGTGCCCTTTCCACGTGTGCTACCCTCCAAAGCTCTTACTTGAGTCTGGCTCTCTAGAAACTCCCTAAACCTAGTCTTTCTGAAGCTTCGTTACCTAACTATGATTATTTACATCATTAGCCTCTAGATATTTCTCAGCTTTTTGTCTCTTTCCCTTGCCTGGTGTGTGTGTGTGTGTTGAAGGGATGTTAGAATCATATTTGTTCTTAGGGCAACCGGCCTTCATCCTGAGCCCATCCAGGAGTTCCAGCCCACAACTACCTTTCTACGGTACAAAAGAGACACTTTTCTGTAGCCCAGGCTGGTCCTGAACTCACTGTGGAGCCGGGGCTGGCCTCTTGGTGTTGGTAATTCTCCTGCCTCAGCCTCCTGAATGCTGAAATTACAGGCGTACACCACCGTACACGGCTTTATGTGGTGCTGGGGAATTGAACCCAGGGTTTTATGCTTGCTAAGCAAGTGCTTTAACTTCTGTGTTATTCCTCCAGCCCACAAAGGGACACTTATCACTTTAGAGACTCCAAGGACTTCAGGGGCACTGAAATAAGAATGTATTTCAATAATGACACACTACTACAGATTGGTATTTTAAGCAGTTATCGTGGTTTAAATCTGGAATGTCTCCCCAAATCTGCTGTGTTTGGAAGGTGACTGGATTATGGTGTTAACTGGGTCAGTAGATTAATTCATTGATGAGTTCATCTGCTCTTGTAAAGTGGGGCCTCGTCTGGAGGGGTAGACTAATGATTGGATGTTCTAGAGGCCGGAGGGATGTATTCTTGCCCCCAACGCTTCCTGCCTTTGCTGTCTCCTTTTTGACCATGGAGGAAGGAGTACCAGACCTCTGGCTAGGTCCTCTGCCATGTCTTTGCACCATTGTCTTAGCCAGTGAGTGAATGGACTAAGACCTCTGAAACATGAGCCAAAAATTTTTTCTCCTATTTCAATCTGTGGGTGTCTGACAATGTGTGCTAGTGCCCTGAAGGTGACTAAGACCACAGGGAAATTTATTTTGTTGCCATTTTGAAGGCAGGAATTCCGAGCTGAAGGCATTGGCAGGTTGGTCTACCCTGTGTTCTTGGTCATTAGTTTGCAGTTCGACAACTTCTCACTGCATTGCGACATGACATCTTGTGGAAACACACATCAAGTGTCTCTTCCTCTGAGAAGGACATGAGTTTTATTTACCAGGATCCCACTCTTACGACTTCATTTAAACTATATTCTTTAAGGCCCTGTATCACATACAATCACGTTGGAAGTTAGAATTTAAGCATAGCGATTGAAGCGGGATAGGGAGGGCACAGTTGTGCCTGTGACAGGTATCTATGAACTCAAGGCCTATATTTCTTCAGTATACTTTATTAAATGCATAGAAACCAGGGAAAGACAGACCGTTCACATGTGTGAGGGGGTTGGTGAGACCTGCATGAACTCTCTTTCTCCATTTTCTTTCTTCAAGTGGTCAGGATTTGTGTCTATGGAAAGAATGCTAGGTAAACAGGCAACAGATGATCCTCTGTTCAAGGCGTGCAAAGGCACAACCTCAAACAACACTGAAGAGTGTCAAGATCAGAGCCAGAGATATGATTCCACTAAAGGCAGAGAGTTCTCCAGGGTCATGAGTCTCCTGGAACTGAGGATTCTGCAGCACAGGATGTAAAATTTGAATAAGCACACTTTCAGATTTCAAAAAGACTAGCCCCTGGGCTTGTTTTCTTAGAATATGTTTGGAAGGTGGAGACAGCCATTGCATAAACGGGCTCTTGCGCTCCCAATGTGTATACCAAGAGTGAGCGAGACAGTGATGAATTACCCAGGATGAGGTTAGAATAAATTAATAAAAAGAGGTGGAAACGGGGTCTTTAATTTCTAACCTCTGGAGCTGTGGCTAAAAATCCATTAATAGCAGGAGGATTAAGAAATCCAGAGCAGCGTTACTCAGCATTGCCAGCCAGTGAATCACTCTGGCACCTGGGTCGGAATTAACATCTGAGAATTCTTTGAAACTTCATGGCTAGGGTTTTTTTTTTTTCTCCTCCCTCCTGGCTGGCCTTCTTAGCCTCTTTAGCCCAGAAGATAGGAAATCTTTGGCATTTATTCAAAATGCATTGAAACCACAGTGTAGGACCTTAAAGGAGGCCTTTGGGGAAAGGCAAGATCAGTATGAATAGCTTCTATCAGGGCCTTTGGTTTAAAAAAACTCCTTTACAGAATCCGAAGGGAAAATTATATCACAATCTATAAATAGGTTTAGCAGGATTTACAAATGCACATGTGTTCCCTGAAACAGTAGGTTTCAAACACGTGATGCCCTTAGAACTCTGAGTTCAAATGGAATTCTACACTAATGTGAAAGAGAGCAAAAGTGACAGAGGAGAACTGCTCTGTTTAAATGGGAATGTGGGTCTCCTGGTCCACTACCTTCCCAGTTTCCTCCCCGAGTGGCCCCTGTAGGAACTGGATGCCAAGATCTCCCAAGAAGAGAGACTGAGTGCTTTCCTCTAGGTGACTGACCTCCTCCTGCAGGGAATTTCCCTAGGTGACTGGCAGGAATGTCCTAAGGAAAGCTGCTTGGTAAGTAGGAACGCACACCTCTCCTCAGGCTTTGAAAAATATTTTGAAACTGATATGTGGTCTTCCAACATAACTGCAGATACTAAAGAAAGTAGATTTTCCATCACAGTCAAAGGTTTTAAAACCCTTTGTTTAAAGCAAACTGCTGGGTGAAAAAAAAAAAATGTTTATTTTACCAATTGCCCATGCAGTTTTAATCCATCATGCCACACCATGTTGAAGATAGAAGGAACTTTAGAAACTAAATAAAAACATGCATCATGACCTCTACAACATTTTTAAAGACTAAATGGTGACGATGATGTTCTGCTCCTCCTTCTAACTACAGTCCCCACGGTGTCTTCTGTATCGAGCTCTGAACCCTTTAACCGGAACTCTGGAAAGGAAAAGCTATCTTACTTGGGATCAAGGTGTTTCTGAGGGACACTTTCAGTACTAGAACACTATAGATTGTTGTCTGAGGATGCTGAAATCAGTCATAAGAGCCTGGTCACCAGAGATCAATTAGAAATTAAAAAGAAATAATTCACTTCCTCTTGTATGAAAACATGTTTCATTTATACCTAAGCTGGATCCAAGAAACTACTTTTTGTTGAAACACAAAGTATAGATCTTTCTGGCTGGACTTACGAGTCTAAAACATTATACTATACAAGCTTACTATTTTATCTATAAATTGATTCAGGGTAATAGCATGTGCTTGAAACTCAAGTATATTTAAAATCAAGAGATAAGGAAAAAAAAGATGCAGTAATGCTTCAGAGAAAGGAGTTTTCCAGTGATTCCTCTGCTTGTGATTTGGAGTTTGGGAGGGGGGCTACTATGTCTCCTAACCTTGAAGTGCCTTCATCCATGCTGGAATCATCTTTTAGGATGACATTAAGGGTGGCCTTCACTGATGACCAACAATTTCTCCATCCGTGTCTGTGCATATTTGTACTTTTCCCATCAAGACCCAGGACCTGTTTATTCCCTCATCCCTCGGATGTGAATTGAATTGGCCAGCAGCATGTGGCAGAAGTGATAATGTGCCGGACGCAAACACAGATCTTTAGGAGCCTGACAGCTTTCTCTTTGGCTCCCTCGCAACCCTGAGCCATCACAGATCCTGTTGGAGAAAGAAGCTCACCCAGTCCCCGATTTCTCAGCCACCTCAATGGAAGACCCAGATGTGTGAATGAAGCCATCCCGGTCATTCCAAATTCTGCTGAGTTTGTTGAAACACAAACTATAGATCTTTCTGGCTGGACTTACGAGTCTAAGACATGTTTTATTGACAGAATCTGAGTTTAGTTACAAGACCAACTGAGAGACAGAGAGTCACTCTTTCTTCATAGGCCTGCATTGAAAATCTGCAAAATAGAGCTAAATGAGTAACCCGTGCTAATATCACTGGGGGTGGAACTTGTAGCTGAGTCCTGCCCGTGTTTCTGAATCACGAGTAATTACAGACCTTGCACTTTAGAGAGATCTAAGTTTTAGGGTACTTTCTTACATAGAAGTAGTTGAGTTCTTATAGATTTTGTTGTGTGGACTCTTTCCTGACCCCTTTTCTTTCTCTGAGTAGGCTGTTTTGATATCCTCTGATACTCCCCAAAATCTTGATGGAAGGAAATAAAAATTAAAAAACACCAGAGACCAGAGACTTCCTCAAGGAGGACCCTTCAACCCAAGTGGATAGTGGAGCCGAGGTTCGGGCCTGAGTCCCTTGATTGGTCTTGGCTGCCTGGGAGTGGCCAAGAAGACACATTATAGTTATGTAAATTTCACATTTCTTATTATTTTGGTGGTGCTTGCTTTTCAAGTCCCACAGCACAGGAAGACAGTGTCAGGTAGTGCAATTGCTTTCAGAAAGATTCAACACTACGGGGAGAAGAGGACAGCAAGTGATAAAAGTCAGTGATAAGGGTAGAAATAAATGTGATAAGTTCAGCAGGTAACAGGATGAATTACCATAAAAAGCTCAAGATACAATTTCAGTGACTTGCAAAACAATGAATATACCTCTGAGATAAATTTGGATGGCTTGAAAGCCATTTGTCATGAAACCATCTCAGTCAACATTGGAAAAAGAAAAATTTGAGTAATTATGTTTAAACAAAAGAACCAGGAGCAGGATGAACTCTGTTCCCTGAAACACAACTGTGGGATGCAACACTGACTGTTAAGACTGCTTCTGTTGGATCAAAAAACATCGCAAGATTCATGTGGCATCTGAAATACAAAAATGTAGCACTGATAAACTAAATAGATATTTCTCTATAAAACTAACCTTTCAAAACTTTAGCAGGGTAAGACAATCTAGTAAAGACGGTGTACAGTATTAGTGGAAGACTCAGCTCTATTCAGTGACATCATCACCTAAGCACAAATTTTAACTTTATGAAAAATATTGATGGCATAGAACAGAGTCTGTTAAAAAATATTTTACTTTCGGTGCCATGGAATAACCTTCTGCTTGTGAACTCTAGGGAAAGGCTTAGCCGTGGTGTGACCCACCTTCACCTCTTCCTTGCCCTCTTCCACTGGTAGCTCCAACCTCCCTTGACAAATGTCTACTAGAAATTTTATAATAAGAGTTCTCAGCGATGCCTCAGTTGTCTTTAATACCTGAAAGAAAGTCACATGGAAAGATTCAATTACGCATGTGCAAAATGAACCTTCTACTCAAGGTTTGGCCACTGCTAGGGTGCTTGTTTTGAAACTGAATTATAGGTGCAATACATTTGCCAGAGACATGGACATTAATTTCTCTCAAACCATTCAAGATTGGGAAGACAGAGTAGGAGGGAGCAGAGAGAAAATAAGATAATAAGAGCTTCACGTTGATTTATTCACCTTTGTGCAAAGCCGTCGGGGCATGCCGGAGACTCTGCCCCAGAACAGAGACGGGCGCGCGATGGAGGGAAGGGTTGCAGGCAGCCTGCCAAGTGCAGAGTTAGACTGCTGTTCTTGGATGACATACGGGCATTTTATTTCTCTAGGTGTTTTATACAAATGCATGTGCATAAAATATGCCACGCGATGCAGCTGGACTGAGTGAAGACCTCTCTGTTTATCCAGGAAAAGGTTGTATTCCTAACCTGCCTGACTGTTAGTGCATGCCTTAAATAAAGATAAGCCGAGCCTGTGCACTGTGAAGCTGACACCGTAACTCCAACATGTTTTGTTCTGGTGGTGCATGTGACGTCGGCTCATAGCCTGCATGGGTAGAAGGATGGATCCAGATGCACCAAGTTGAGGTCACACGGAAGTCTGTGTGCCTGAGCTGCCCTAGTTCCTGGTCCTCCTGTCCCTCTCACACCTCATGTGTGTCTGTCTGGATGAGAGAAAAATTGGGAGTCTGTGCAACCTGCCCTTAGGTACTGGTGAGCTTCTGCAGGACCAGGGTAATAATTAATGTGCAACCCCAGAGCAATACGAAGACACAAAATTCCATGTTTAAAAATAATTGAGAAATCTAAGTATGCAGTGCCAAAACATTAAGCCTAGGGTAGAGTGCTAAGTGTGAGGCCCTTCTCATGACTGGCTTTATGTGTCTCCACAGCTTACATAGCCTTGAAACTTATCTTGGCTTCTCATTCTATAAGGAGAAACTTTTTTGTGAATTAAAATAAGTCAAGTGCAAGTGATTCACAGCTTTCACTCAATGAGTGTAAAGTATTGCTGGGACCAGTTAGCAATGCTATCGTGAAAGCTGGACCTTTTCTGTATTCCAGAATTTTTGATTCCAAAGTAGTTCTCTCCACCCTGATTTTAGAAATGTGTGTGTGTGTGAGTGTGTGTGTGTGTGTGTGTGTACACATGGGGGTGTGGGGGGCATGTTCCATTTTGGTACCAGGAGGTGGGGAGCAGAAACCTGGGGCTACTGGAGCTAAAGAATATTGTTTTTAAAAGAACATAGTTCCCCACACATAAAAGGGAAATCAGTTCTTTTCATTGCTTTAAAAATTAGTCGTTACCTTCCTTCTAAAATAATATGTATCCAAGTAGAAACTTTAACATATACATCAGCTCACTTATTTTAGAACTGGCATTATAGGCGAAGTTGGCAGGTTTGTCTATTTGAAAATAGACTTTCTTTCCTAGATGTGTTCTCTGAAGGGTTGGCTCTGAAATGGAACCTTCTAGGAGAACAAATGAGCATGGGGTGCATTCTGAGTTCTCTTGTTTCCACCGCAGGAGTATTCAAAACCCACGCATGTGACTTTGCCCCCGGAGCTTTGAAAATTTCAGTTGCAGTTCAACAGTTGCAAAAGGTGTAACTACAGTTTTCTGCATCATTCAGAGAAGTTTCTAGAGTCTCTAGAGAAGCTTGTTGATATTTCACTTTCTGGTCTTAATGAAAATGATCTAGTATAATTCTTTGGCTTGTCTCTTTTCTGCCTTTTCATAGCCCAGAGTGTAGCCAGTGAGTCAGGAAGATAACAAAAGCCATCTATTAGCAAAGAGGAAGCAATTTGATATCAATTAGCCATTTTTTAACTGAACCAGATGTGTTCCTGACACGCATACTTTTACTCTTTTGTTGTTTGTGTTATTTATTTATTTTATTTTGTTTCAGTTGTTTGCTTTTTTTTAATGTTGGTGATAGCTGATTTGGGAGAATAAATAGACCACAATATATTCAGCCAATTTTCACAAGATTTAAATTTTATTTTTTTAAAAAAATGCTTCCATTTAACAAATGCAATCTATCATCCTTATTTGTAGGTATATGCTTGCAAATTTGTCCATCCACTAAAATACATACACAGTTTCAGAATCCATACATGTAAGCCTGTCACAGCCATTTGTGGACATACATAGAGCTGTAAAACATTTGAGTTAAGGCTCAGAGCTAAAATTGAATGAAGTGACACTCTGGCTTCATGTTTCAGCTCTTACCCTGCAAAATGTTTTTTTTTTTTTTTGAGATTGATTTAGTGACATGCTTTTCACATCTTTGTACTTTTTATTGGTGATCCCGTTGTTTAAATGGTCCCTGCACTTAGCACCAGCACGCTGCCTCCTGTTTCTGAGCATTAGAAAGGTCCAGTGAGACTGCTGGAAAAAAAATACGTGTATCAGGTGAGCATCCTGCAGGCCAGTGTGAGGGTGCTACTGACTGTAAGTTCAGTGCTCGTCAGTCAACCAGGCTGTGAATTGAACTGTGCACAAAATGTGACTAGAAACCATCAGGCACGATTCTGTATTTCCCACAGGAGCACCAGTTCCGTATTCCATAATTAGATGTTCACAGTGACTTTGTACAGCACACCTACCTGGCATGGCAAGCTGTGTGCTTGAGAGTCCTCTTTGGAAGCCTACAGGTGCCCAGAGTACCATACACTGTAGCCGCTGATCAAGGACCGTGTTTAATAGCACATTTTTGAGTGCATGTTCTAAGTACCTTAAATCTTCTATACATTTTAATTCTCTTGGCAATACTGTAAGTTAGACCTAACCCTGTTTACAGAAGTAAAGACATCAGGAAGCACAGTGCTAAGTGCCACAGCCGTATTTTTATCTTGTGGTTCTGGGAATCCAACCTAGAGCCTTCACTCTGAACTACACCCCCAGTCTTCTTATTTAGTTTTAATGTTGAGATAGTAACTCACCAAGTTCCTGAACTCCCCAGGCAGGACCCACCCCTTCGATCCTCCTGCCTAGGCCTGACTCTGACTGACTCCACATGGTGCAACCATCCTCTTGTGCTTTTCTTTCTATCAGTGCAGTCAAGAAGAGCAAAACCTGCATGCTTCCATTTCATAATGAAATTAACACCTGGGATTGCTTCAGGGTGTAATGAATCAAGATAAAAGAAAGTGCCAGAAAGATGGTTTTCCCTGTTCACTCAGTTTTTTTTTTTTTTCTACCTTGGTTCACCACGTCTGTAACCAATGTGCTCTCAGACAAGCTGTCCTGGAATTTGCCCTCCCTACTGCGTTCAGCCTTTTCTGTTTCATTGTATTAAATATAACAGGAGTTTTAGACAAGCAAGAAAAGAACTTTATACTCTCGATGGTGATCCTGTACCCCAATAAATACACTCCTGCTGTTTCTTGTTTTGTATTTATTTTTGGCTCTTGATATTGTTTTAGCAATTTATAATCCCTCTTCAGAGGCTCAAGAAGTTGTTCTATAAAAATACCTTCTTTCTGTCTTAGCACAATCAGATTTCTCATTTTTTTATTATTCTGATTGAAATTCTGTATGGGACATAGTTCATTTCAAATGTCAGTATCCCATGAAAATAACTTTTGAGCTTACAAGAATTTTTTGTGTATTTTTATTATTTTTTTAACCTGTCTTTCAAGTTTCAGGAATCTTTAAAGACAGGATCTGTGTTCCAGCCCTTTTTCTTCCAGTCAGATCTTAGACAATGTATTTTTTATTTTCATTCCTTCAGGACTCCTCTAAGGATAAAATGAAATAATGTATAAAAATCACCCCTAGATTACAGCAGATATTCATTAAATATTAGTTTCTTTTCCACTTCTCTTATACGAGAGCTTAATTTCTTTTTAGCATTTGAGGCCATTTATAATGCTACCGTGTAAATGAGAAAGCCTACTTTGTATAGACATTACTACTCACAGTAATCTCACACTGTGGAATTCTCCACAGTTTATAGTGTACTCCGCCCTAACCCAAATCTATTATCCTATTTAATTCTTATGAAGACCGTGGAGCAAATGTTAGTGGCCTTTGTGGGAGAGATGGCGAGCCTGTGTTGTAGCCAGGATGAATGAGGTGATCCAATAATTAACCAAGAAGGCAGGCGCAAGCACCGCATGGATTCTCTTCGGTTCTTTCTGCCTGTGTACGTACATAGGATATAAAAACTGCTAAACATAATATATGTGCTAAATATAGTAAATATGTGTGCTTCGATGCATGAAGAAAATAGAGATAATACAAAAGTTTTTTGTTTTTTTTTCATTGACATGGTAACATGCATCTGTTTTATAATTCAGAGGTTCCCAACCTTCGGTCTACTGACCAGTATTTGTTCATGGCTTTGGCAGGACCAGGCTGCCAGGAGAGAGGAGCAAAGTTCCACCTTCTGTGAGCATATGGTTCTGATGCCTCTGACATTCCTGCTGACCTGACAGAGGGCAGAACTTGGTTTCCCTGGCCCTTGGTAAAGTGGTCTTCAAATAAACTCATCTCTGATATCAAAAGGCTGGGAACCAGTGCTTTTTTATTATAGCATGTATATATGTATATGTTTTATCTGTATTTGAAATACCATATTGCTTACTAGTTGCAAATTTTTCTTGAAACTATTCAAGAGAGATGATAGAACAAACAAACAATAAACAAATAAAATGGCCAGATCTGACTCCTCTGGGAGGCTTTCAGGTGCTTCCACCTGTTGCCATCAGATTTTTGTCTAGTGGAACTATGGAAAAATGGATCCCTTTCCTCAAAGTTGGTATCCTGTCAAGAAGTACCAAAGAACTGCTTTACTCTCCTGAAAATTTCGACTATCCAAATTCCTTTTCTCTGCCCATCTCACCTTGTTCCACTTCCGTTGTGAGCCCTACAATCCTTGGATTCTCTTGGAAAACTTGCCTTGTCACGCCCTGCCTGGATCTCCTGGTCTTTGGTTGGCTTCTCGAGCACAAGACTTTGTTTTCTTATTTCTGGAACTTGTCTCCCTCTCTAAAATGCGAGTCTCACCTTGTTGGCAATGACCCCCGAGGCTCCTGTGGGCCAGCACCTTGGCTTCCTTGTGTGCCGTTCCTAACTAAGATGACTCTATCTGTGTTCCCTCATGTTGCACGGTAAAAAACCAGACAGTGTGCAGACGCAGTTGTAAATGGAAGTGCGTGTGGCTGGCCCTTGGGAGTCACGGGGCCGGTCTGTATGCACAGGTTCTGTGCAGAGGCTGGCAGCCCCGGCATTGCCAGAGAAGCCACTGGTAAGCTATGTCTGCGGCTTTTCCACCTATTACGGGTTGCCGCAGCTCATCTGGCTGATTGTGCTTTCAAAGAGGCTTGATTCTCAACTCTAATTACCAGCCGCTAATTCAGGCCAGGCCTTCTGATCATTCATCTTTTAAGTGTTCAGCTTCTGAATCCCACTTGGTCCGCTGTCCTCCCTCTCTTTCCTACCACCTCCCCTTGATGTGGCCAGAATAGTTAACTCGGACAATTAGTAAATGCTGAATCACTGACTCAGTGAATGAAGCAAGTGTCTGTGTGAGGTATACAACTTCCTGAGTGGGTTTAATGGAAGTCTAAAGAGATTTTTCACAGATTCATGGGTTTTCAAAGGAGAAATTTGCATATTAATAAGAAGCTGTTCAGACTGATTCGCTTAATGTGTTTGGAGTAAGTATAATTAAATGTCAAGGGAGATATATCATGAAGTAATGAAGCTGAAGCCAATTTATCAAAAATAAGGTCTGGAGAGAGACATTTTAAATAATAAACAGTTCTCTAACCTTCCTTTTTAAGGTGATTTGCTTAGTCTGGGCCAAGATTTACATGTTTTTCGAGACTTGGTTCAAACAAAGATGCTGGGAATGAGGTTGGGGGTAGGGGAAGAAGAATGGATATTTTTTCTATTCAAGTTAATAACATTCAAGGAGGTCTTTCCTGTCTTGAACCACTTTTAAAGGAGACAAAACCTATTTAGCTTTCCTTTCTCAGATGTCAGGAAGTAAGCAGAATCTACACCCCACCCAGCTTCAACAATAGGATTGCCACTTGCAGACTCTTCTAATGATAGGGAAGGTATTCTCAAAGACGCAAGGATGGCCTGTCACTCAAGAATTGTACATATGAGAAGCTCACTAGACTCTCACCCTGGGTTCTTGATACTGAAGAGTAAAATATTTACCAATGAGCATTCTAAGGAGTCGGCCACTCTTTGAACAAACTCAGTCCACACTTTTCTTTGAATTTACTTAGGAGAAAAGCCATGATGCATTTTTATGCTTTATGCTGTATGTCCTGTGTTGGGTTGCATTAGTTAAGAACCAATGCACTACATGGATTCTCTTGGATCTAGGATGACACTATGGAGATCTCAGGAAGAGTTGCCTGACCTCATCAAAGGGAAACACTTGATAGTATCTTGATTCTGTTTGTTAGACTGTGAATGTTGTCGGGTTCATTGCTAGACAGATTAGAGTGATCAGGACCCTCACTGGTCCACCGAAGAGGTCTTGGAGTTCTTGAGAGAAGAGGGGAAGGAGGTTAGTCGTGAAACCACTGAGAAGGAAAGTGTCTGCCCTTGTGCTCATCTGTCACATTTGTCACACTCACAGTATGAGGCACTGAATACACAGATGAGGAGACTGAGTTGTTTATGCTTGTGCTGACTTTGACCATGTGAAGCTTTAAGCTGAAAACTGCCCTGATTCAGGAATGCAATTTAATTAACAACGTGGATGGAGGCAGCTTCCCCCAATTCCTACAAAGAGAAGCACTGAGATTATGTTATTGTCCCGTGTCTTAACAGATCATTTACATATGTGTTTTAAAAGTTAGTGAGACCCACTCCCTGTGGCACAGAGCTGCTTTGAAAATCTACCTTGGGTTCAAGTCTTAGGTTCATATTCCAATAGCTCTGCTTACCATCTAGGCAACTATGGGTAAGTTGGAAGATGAACACCAGAATGTCCTTCTTGTTTGGCATTTGTCATTGTTGGAGTCAGTGCATTAGAGAGCTGCCTTGTTTGTTTAGTGTAGAAGCTTTTACCTTTAACCCCCAAACCACATGAAGCCTTCTTTTGAAGGGTTGTCATTTACAGACAACCTTGACACTCAAAGATGATTGCAAACATTGAGCCCAGAAATTTCTGCCCAACTTAATTAAAAGCTTAAAATAAGAACTACATTTCAGCTTATGCATGCCTAAACAGGAGAGTCTTTTGGGAACTTTGTGTTATATTTGTCCAGATCAACAAAGAGGAAGGCATTTCTTTTCAAGCCCTTGGTCATTCCTCTCTACAAATGGCTGATTTGTCCCCACTCCCATGTGTATAATGATACCTAGCTAGCTAAGTAGCAGGATCAATAGACCATACAGTCATGGCTTCAAATGTTTGTACCATAGGAACTCGTCCTGTTAAAAAAATTGCCATCTCTTAATATATCATACACTTCATGCTCACTGGAGGGATGGATGGATGGGCATGGCAGGGGATTCTAATACCTACTTCCTCAGTAGCCTCCTTTCCTCATGAAGTGACCCTCAAACATTTCCAAACATTTCCAATGCTGGGTTGCATTTTTATTTAGCTCTGTTGAACAAGTTTGAGTCATTGGTCTAGTAATGCCATTTCAATCTCATCACTAAAACTTAGAATGAACATAAGAATATTGTCTTTTAGTCATGAATATTGACACAACTTTACACAGATATTCCTAAGTTTTGTCATCCAGAAAGTGCTTTCTACAAATGATTGACGATTTATCAAGCCATAAACCTTCAAGTCCCTCTTTCTGTACACATGGTATGATTCCAATTGTGTGGTTTTGTCCACAGAAGCAGCACATTAAATATTTCCAGGCCACCCTACTGATAGAAATATCTAATAAATGGAAAGTTGGGGAGGGCCATTCATACACCTGATTGAGAACAAAACCCTGTGTTTAATCTTGGTTCAAGAATAAAATATGAAGTTTTGTGTAGCTGGAGAGGCGGTTCTTTTGCTTACTACTGTCAAAGATTGATGTGAAATACTTTTCAATTCCTCAAAGTCAGCCCACAAAATCTGTTCCCTGTAGTACTGTTTACATAATATTCATAGGATTTACAAAAGTGGGAAGATTTTGTGAGATCAAATCTGAATGGGAAGTGAATTTAACAAATGTAAATGAAATTTTTTTACAGTAGACTTTGAGGCGCTATGTTTTCAGCTGTGAAAAATCAAATAGGATTTGTCAGTAGTGTTTCCTACATTACAATGACTACAGAGTATTTATTATGAAAAACACATGGGCCTATAGGTTCCTGGGGAAGGACTGTAATAAAAATTGTCTTTTGTTTAGCTGAAGTAAATTATCATTTACAAATGAAACCTTCTTTAGGTAAAATTGTCTTTATTTTTTAGAATTTGGTCTTCAAGGAAAGTATTTTAGGACCACATGAACAGGTCCTTTTCTGTCCTGTTTAAATAGCTGACTGCCAAATTTCCTTCTGAAAATGTGAGCCTAGAGAGTGGATTTTACATGATAGATTGATGCTATGATATGATTGATTTTACTCTACCATGAGACAAGCAATTTATTTTCTCTTCAACAAATAACAAGTGCTATTTGTTCAAGGAAACCACCTACATAGAAGTAAAATATCTTCTTCTCTGACTGTCAAAAGTACTGTTCTATGGAATTTTCTGTATTTTACTGCTTTGAGTAGCTCATTATTCTCCCGGGGTTACCGGTTCCCTTTATTGGAGCCTATAATCCAATAGGACTAGACAGGCAGGACATTTGTAGCAGCTGCTTATCTTGGACGCCATTCTTTCCAGCCTCATTTCCCAGTCTACCCCCTGCATGTGTCCTCTCTCTTCTGTGCTCTACCCATCTCCTGTACTTGGTGCCGTTGTCCCCTTGGGTGTGCCTTCACCATTTGCTTAGAATGCCCATTTTCTTCTTTCCTATTCTCATGCTTTCTTCAAAGGTAAACGCAAATACTACCTCACTCATAACTTTGCTTCTCTCAGATTCTCCAGTAAGTGAATCCGTCACATCCTCTTCAGGGTTACATGTCCTTTTGCTGGCAACTCATTACCTGTCACCATTTGGGTTCCCAAGGAAGCAGATCTTAAGATGGAGCTCGAAATTAAACAACAAGAACAAGAACAACAACAACAACAACAAACCCAAAGTGTCTTGAGACATCTATGGAGAGAAGGGAAGGAAGCTCAGCAGGCAAGGCCTGATGGTCTCTGTAGCCAAACAAGGAGATCTGGAATGAAGATGGCTCTTCTCAGATGTCCCAACACTATGGTGAGCCTTGGTGCTGGGGCCTTGTTCTCTCATTGATCAAGGTCTGTCTGAGCGTGTGTTGAGATGCACCTAAGGCTCCAACAGCTGGAACCTGTCTGCTGATGTCACGTTACATGACTCAATGGTAAATCCTTTTTTGAGGTGGAACTCGATAGCACCCCGCTGTGTTTACCCCTCATTTTCCACCCTCTTGTTGCCTAGGTACAGCTCTTTTTTTTTTACCCATAGTTGCCATACAGGCGTCCTGCCATCCAGCCTTCACATTTTATCAGTGAGGGAGCTGAGACAGTTTCTATTCATGCTGGTTTATGACTTCCTTGATGGAAAGATCCTTTCTGTACTGCATCCCAAATCAGCATCTAGGAGATCAATTGAACTATTCCCATATCTACTTCCTTATTCGAGTAGTGTGTTCAGTATCCATTTATCCGGCCACCTCAGGGGGCATTGTCTTTTCCAGGGGGATAACAAGAATGAGTGTTGATAGGTGGGTAAGAATATAAGAAGATATTAGTGATGTCTATACTAAGCCATTCTTGTTCAGTTATACATTTTCTAAAAGTTAACACTAAATGTTAGGCGTTTGTGACTTGAAGTCAACAAACAATCACAGATACTGAAAGGAGCTGAAACCCACAATGTAAGGTCAACTGCAGCAAGAATACGGAATTTATAAACAATTTTTTTTTTTTTGCAAAAGGAAGAAAATCATTGAACAGAATGGGGAAAAAACCTCATCAGGACTTTGTTTCTCTTCCTGTTGACCAGTTGCTCTCTGAGGAAGCTGCTTAGCTGTGAGGTTATCTTAGAAGAGTTTGATTCCCTTGTCCCGACTGCTGTGCATTGAGACACCTCTGTGCCGGTGGCCTGGGCCTCCATTCCCCAACCCCCACCCCCCAGCAGTCTGCCCCACTCCAGTAGTGACTGATAATGCCTTAATTACCAAACCCAAAGCAGGTGATGTCTGTCTGCTTGGTCCTGAGGGCTCTTGAATACTCACTCCCTCCCTAAAAGGAAACACTTTCCACATCAATAATTAAACAGCAATTAGGGGAATTTTAAAAAGTATAATTAGACAGAATCAACTCTGTGTCCCTCGAGCATGCTATCTCTTTTTCTTTTTCATGCTCCATACCTTCCCTCCTCATTCCCTCAAGCATCATTTTGTGGATACAGCATGCTTCTGTTCTGTGTCTTTAAAGCCCTGGCAGGAGAACAAATCAATTTAAAGGATGAACGTGAGGAATGGAAGGTACATGAGCGGAGACCCAGCCTGTCTGGTTTCCGTCCTAGGACTCACTGTTCCCAACATGCAGACAGCCTCTGCACCTGGTCCGGCACCTGCTGTTGTACAGGAAGTCTGCAGCTTTGGAGCCCCTTCCCTTGGATAGTGCTGGGCAGCAGCAGTGTGTGTGTGACCCCGAAGGGATACCAGAGGAGGTGCCCACGTCATGTCCCTGCCACTTTACTCAAATGCCTAGTTGCCGCCTCTACTGAGAATCTGCTTTGTTACAGTGACCTAATTACCTTCTACTGCACCCCACTTCTTAAAGGTTTATCCACACTGGAATCACACCTTCAGCATACAAACTTTTTGGGAACAAAACAGACCACGAGTCAACCAGATCCTATGAATAAGAATGATACCAAGGAGCTCCCCTACTTCTCTAGGACACAATGCAGGGAAGTCTGGTTTGAGGAATGGCCAGGCAAGACAGGAGTCAGGAAGGAAGGCTTGCCCTGGGAAGGAAAGTGCAGGTCCCTCAGGAAACTGCTGAGCTCAGCCAGCAGGGCCAGAGGGAGGGCGGGTTGCGATAACCAAGAGCAGATGCTCTGGGGAGGCAGGAAAGTCCGGGGTTGGATAAGCATCCTAAAGGCTGGCCTGCAGATAGCAGAGTTGGGGCCGCAGCGCTGACCTCAGACGCCCCGAGGAGGTCACCTCAGGGAAGGCTTTGGCATACTTATTCCTCCACACACTTCCTTCCTCCTCCTCATGGGATGTTTACTTGACTTTGAATTTGATAAAGGGAATCCCAGGAAAAAAGTCTAATTTCTTTCTGCCTTCCGCTAGCCCCCACAAATTTCCACAGGAACTCATAAATACACAGTCCATTTCAGCCCCACAGATGAATGAATATAGATTCATGTCTGGTGCTCTGTAGGGTTGGTAGGAAGAAACACGATCAAAAGTAAGACTCAGTCGTTAAAAGAACAGAACTGATTGGAGGAGGTGGGGTGAAATGTCCTTTCCCGGCCCTCTGTGACATGTAGTTTCAGAATAGTACATTTGAGAAAATAGCCAATTTGTTTTCCCAAGACATCAGCCTGTAGTTTTAAAAGGTTAGCTGAGTGCCATCCAAGAAAAGTGAAAATAAACAACAAGCATAGGGATCCCACATAGGAAAATGTGATCAAAAGGCACAGGGAAACCAGCATACAACCACAGTCAGCTAGAAGACAAAAAGTGATCGCTGAAAACAAAAGCGTGAAGTAAATGGATATCTCCCTCAAAGCACTGTATCAACAGCCATTAGCCTAATATTACAATTTTAAAGAAAAAAAGTTGAAGACAAAGATTTTTAATGATTCAAGAGGTCACAGTAGGTGAAGAAAATTAGGATGTCTCAATAAAAACAGAATGAGCTAAAATTATATAGTCAAAAATAGAATTAAAATCTATGACTTATTTTACGTAAAAGGCATATTGAAACAACATGAAATAATGTTTAAAAGCGTAAACATGGTCAAAGCTAATGGTTTTGTGGGTATGCGCACACACACATAACTCAAATAAAAGAAAGAAAATAACATTATACAAGAAGAGTGGCACAGTTAGCATTAGACAACGTAAATTTTGGCATCAAAGATTTAAAAATAAACCCAAAAGTTTCACCTTAAACAGTCAGGACAGACTATACAGATTAAGAGACATAAACCTACGCATGCTGCTGACATTCCGTACCTTCAGAACATGTGAATTAAGAGCTGTTGGAAATGCAAGCGGAGTCTGTTCTTCACTTTTCATTTCAAAATTTTTAGATCTCCGACGTTGTAAATAAGTGTAAACAGCAGGCCTGTCTGCTCTTCACTCAGCCTCTCACGAGTTACCATCTTGTATAAGTACGACACGGTATCAAAAGCAAGAAACTGAGGTAGGTTCAATTCATAGAACAGCAGAAATAAAAGTACGGCTGGAATATCCTAATACACTCGTTTGAGCCTTTGGTTAGGGCAATTAGAATAATACTTGGAATCTCTAAAATATACTAAATTTTGTTTTAATATGTAGCTGTCTGAAGACTGCTTATCTCCTACAAACAGAAAATACAAGGTTTTATCCAAACATCTATGAGCATTTACAAAATGTTGAATATTTATTTATAAAATATTAATTTAACAAAACGTTCGATATTAATATTAAATCTATACTATGTAAAAAGAATAAGAAAAGCAAAAAAGCAAAGTCAAATTAATAAAGTCAATAGAATCTCGATAACTATTTTATTGAAAATTCTTGAGTTGAAAAGTCAACAGTAAAAGAAAGATCCAAGAACCAAAGGATAATTTGTATATCTGTTATATTCTAACAGCAAAATAAATAGCATGAATCCATATCCTTAAGTTTTAGTAATTAGCTATAAAGACAAAAATGGGCAAAATATGCATTCAAATCCCCAAACCTAGACAATTAACAATAAATAATAAATCAGACCAACTATGGCAAAACATAAAGAAGAAATTAGAAAACATACAATATTGAATTCTATAACAGTGAATTTAAAATAAATTTGAGATAAATTTTCTGTCAAGGGACACAAAGCAAAAAAACAAGACAAAACAAAAAATGTCTGTAGAAACGCAGGAGAACATCTCTCCCTGAGAGGCAATGTAAATTAGAAACCATCACACAAAAGCGTGCCAAACGTTACTCCAGGAAAAGTGTGAGCAATTTTCCTGTCTGAAATTAGCAAATTATCTGCTGCCCTGAGAAAACCTATATTATTGTAAAAGGCATGATTTCCATGGAAACTTTTTTCTGCCTAAATTACCTGTTTTATTAGCATGTATTGTGATATACAACAGTTTGTCGTGGGGATCTGGTGCATGCACATAGTCGCGTCTTAATCAGCTTTACTCTCCTGTTCCTTTGGAGGTCAACAGCGGTCCTCTATGCTGGACCCACCGTCTATCTGTCAGCTTCTACTCTTGTCTTCCTAGCACTTGATATCTGAGGCTGCTGGTCACAGGCACAGCTTGATGATTTCCTGCTGGCTTTTGGTTCGCCATCCGTATGACGCTACCTCTTTCTCTGTAGTCTTTTCATCTGAAGTTTAGGCCTCGTGCCAGCTCCCAAAGACGTGCGCTTCGTCTCATCAGGTGTCATGTCTGTTGTGTGTGTCAATTAACTAATTCAGTTTTCTTCTCAAGAAATAAACCCAACCAGCCGTATTCTCTGTTTTGCTTATGGTTTTCCTCTCATTCCACATAACAAAATGGCCAGCCTGTCAAATCATTTTATTTCTTGTGAAATATATGAAAAGGGACAAAACATAGTTTGGCCTTTGGATGGATGTTTGAGTCTCAGATGCTGGACTTGCATGATCAAGCTCCATCTCCAACTTTTGTGGACTTCTATTGGCTGGTGCAGCTACTTCTCACAGCTTACTATACCTTCTACCTGGTTCTCGTGTTGACCCATCTCTCTTTTCTTTCCAAGGATCCATCGTTTCTAATTCTCCGTGGCTGCCTACGTTAGCTTGAGTGCCTTCACTACCAATGCCTATAAAACGACTTTCAGTCATACGGCTACCACACCTCACACAGCACTTATGGCCAGAGCTGTGCTTCCTTTTTTACTTTTTGTCTTTGTTTATGAAGCTTGACTTAAAATAGCTTTGGCATTGTTGAACATCCGCTATGGTTTGGATAGGTGTCCCCTAAAGGCCCGAGTATCAAAGGGTTAGGCTGCCAACTCAGGATGCTGTTGGAAGGTACTGGAACATTTAAGAGGCTGGTCCTAGTGGAAGGAACTTAGTTCAGTGGGAGGTATACCACTGAAGGGGATATTGAAATCCTTGCCCCTTCCAGTCTCTCTCATCTGCCGGCTACCATGAGCTGAATGGCTGTGCGTCACCATCTGTTCCTACCGTGATGTAGTGCCTCAACACATGCCCCAGAGCAAAGAGCCAACCAACCATTAACTAAAACCTCCGAAACTGTTAGCTGAGATAAATATTTCATTCTAATAATTTCATTATCTCAGGTATTGTGTCACAGTGATAGAAAGCTAATGTGTTTTTTTTTACCATTACATATTAGTTTTATTTGTTTGAGTTATTGTGTATTCATATCACGTGTCCCCAACTAGCAACAAATGTCATTTCTTGTGTGATTAAACTTGACATTCATCAACTAAGTGAGTGGTCGACCTATAAGGTACCACTTAAGTAGACTCATTGAAAGATGATCTCCTGAAATAAAAGCTAAGATTGCAGATGGCAGGTTTTGGATGGCTCACACATTTTTATTCTTCCCCTAAACATGCAGTAATTTTCTGGAGGACCAGCAATCTCCAATTTTGATCATTGTATATTATCTAAGATAAAAATATATCACCAAATTTACCTTTATTAAATAAAAAAGCGTCTATTAGTTGTCAAGAGAAGAAATGTTAAATTTAAGACAATGAAAACAATTAAAATGCATAAAACATTACTGAAAACAAAAAAGAAATTACAAACAGGCTACCAGCCTTCTCTTAAAATGGCACAGATAAATAATTGGCATTTTAGGAGCCAGGATACTTTTAAATCAATGCTTTAAACTTTTATTCACTGTGATCCACATTATTTACATACATACACATTCAAAAATTAGTGTGAAATTCATATTTATAAAGCAATACTTTCTTATGCTGTATTGTCTGATGTTTTCTATCCTACACTTTAGGATGGTTTGTATCCCACAGTTTATCCTATTCTAATTCTTGTTTTAAAATACTGGTTTTGACCTTTTAAGCAGTAGTTCTTAATCGGAGGATAATTTTGCCCCTTATGAAGTAGTTGGCTGTGTATATAGATGTTTGTGGTTCCCACCTCACCCTGGAGGGAACTTGGGAGTAGGACATGATGCTCCTAGCATCTCTTGGGAAAATCCAGGCATGCTGCTCAAATCTGACAACACACAGCACAACCCTGCAGCACAGGATCATCCATGCTATGACATGACTGATGCTGAGGTCAAAAAACCCAGATCTCAGAGTGTGCAAAGATCTCAAGCACACTCCTCTTGATGTTGGCTTTACCAAAAAGGGAGACCATTGCCTGTAATGTTATGCCAAGGTTCATCCTACAGAAATAGTACTAGTAATTTTTTTCCTTAGAAGGACCTCAGAGAATAAGCCCACTTTTTCTTTCTTACAGTGTTTGACGTACTCTGTATTCCAGATTATATCAACTTGTGAAATTTAGGTCTTCAAGGCCATGCAGGGTACTCTGAGGTTAAAACATTAATGGGAGCCTTTCTAAGTGTCCAGGAAAGCTGATTCATCACTCAGGGTGATTAGCTGCACTGGGTAGAGCTAATGAGCTTCGAGTGCCAGCAGTTGGTATTTGAGCTTAGTGGGGCATTGAGACTTGAGAGCACTCAACTTCTTTCTGACCTGCCTCGGCTTCTGTTACTTCAAAACCTGGTAGTGAAAAACTGCTGAAATGACCGTTGATTCCCCATGAGGCTAATTACTTCTTTTCCCAAGACCAAGACTGTCTTTGGGAATGACGGAGATGTCTGAAAGAGAACATCCTGCTCACTGGGGCAGGGAAACCGGGCAGCTTTTGTGCCGCTTAAAAGACATAGATTATTAGCAAAAGACCTGAAGGTAGAACACCGAGTGGAGGGACTTCTAATGTGGTCTGCAGACCACAGTGGCCAAGGGCAAGTTGTGACTAAGACAGAGAGGCAGAATGTGGGAGGTCTGCCACCACAGGCAGCTGCTGCCCTGTGGAAAGAGCCGCTGGTAGCAAGACATGAGAGCCTGGGATTCTCCATAAATGGCAAGGAACTTAAAAGGATGTGCATGAAGACGGTTTTGGTTGGAAGATTTGAGTAAGTGCTAGTTAAACTTGACGTGAAGGGGCGTTGTCCTAGTTTCTCAGAGTAAGCATTTTTAAAAATTGAAATGGAAATATTTATATATTCTTCAGCATTGTCAGCTATAATCAATATAAATTGGTTCTACATAGTGGTTGAGAAACACTTTGGAGGTGGCTCTGACCTGGAGGGCTGGGTCCTAGATTTTTGGTTTCAAATTGGGCAAATTACTTCATGTCTCCTGACCATGGTCTAGTAATGTGCAAGTGTATGGTAGGACTGATCCAGTTTCTGAAGATTTGTTTCTCCTCGATTATACGATTGTTTGTTATGGTCAAAATAATGATTTATAACATGGCCATAAAACCTTGATGAGTCATTTAACGCATCTATTGGGTCTGTGTGATCCAGGCTGGGTTTGGGTCTCAACGAGTCTTGCTCATGATCGGAGGTCAGCTATGCATTAACCAGTGGCTCTGCTGATCTTGGCTGGACCTACTCACATGGCTAGGAATCGGCTGCTGACAGCTGATCAAAGGAGACTTTTGCCTGATAGCAGTCAACTTTGTTTCGTGTGTCTTTTACCCTCCAGAAGACTGTCCAAGTGTGTCTCCTCACTCACAGCAAGGCACAGAGCATTAGCAGAAGTATGCGCACAGGTCTCAAAGCCTCCTGGATCACAACTGCTAATGTGCCACTGGCTGAGGCAAGTCATACAGTTGAACTAGGAATCAAGGATGCAAAACCAGATTCTAGTCACATTGAAACGGGCTGTAAAGTCCACAGCACGCTATAGGAATAAAGAGAGTAATGCAGGCTGTTCACACGCTCTATTTAGTACTTGCTGGCCATGCTGTCACACACATTGTTGTTGGTTTTTTTACTGCCTTTTTAAAAAAATGTGAGACAATACCCTGCTCTTATGTGGCTTCTTTTGTAACCAACTACAGCTTTTCAGATCTTTATAAGTCATTGAAACAAATGTAGTTCAATTTTGTAGCACTGCGGCGTTCCATTATAAGTTGATACCAGAAGTTTAAAAATTCTTTACCAATCTCCTAATGATGGATTTTGATAACAATGATTAAAATAGTACTTGTATTTGAAACTTTATTATCAGTGCTACAGTGAACATTTCTATGCATAAATATGTATGCACTTATGCTGGTATTGCTAAAATTATATCCTCTGGAAAGACTGAAGCACTCGAGCTTCTCTGATTATGCCGCGATCTCTTACAAGCCCGTGTTTCTTACAAAACCAAGCATTGTTTCTTATAAAAATCTTCCTTTTCCATTTTTCTGTCAAACTACAGTGAACTTGTATGTGATTGCTGGGTAGCTGGTGTGCTCTGTGCCTGGCTCCCCGTGCTCCATCTCATGCTCACAGTACATGCACTACCTGAAGGCCCCTTGTAGCTTCAGTGCCATTGTCACCTGCATCCTCACTCAACAGCATTTTATTTGTAAAGCTTCTGAACTCCCAAGGCAGAGTCAGTACTCCTGAGAATGTAGTAAACGTTCCCATTATAGTAGTTCTACCACTGAAATCTACTCATGAGTGTGTCTACCTTCTCTCTAGAGGATAAGCTCTTTGAAGGCAGGAATATTGTCTTTTTATCCTTAGAGCACCATTTTCTAATAAGATGCTTGGCCAATGTACATATACAGTCAGTATTTCTAAGGTCAGAATCTTACGCATGAGGTCAAATTCATTGTTATCTGTTGTCAGTATTTATGTAACAATGTTATAATTAACATTTATGAGATATGTGCAGTGAATTAGATATATAGCCCCAAATGTATAATGCTTCTGCTTGACAAATTTTGACTTTTCAGTGGTACAAACGCAATATACATTCAATAAAAATGATATTTTGAATTTTGAATCTTTTTATTCTAATGACATGTAGCCATGACAGTTTCTAGTGAAACCAGGCATTGGCAGTGAGCCACGACTCCACGACAGTCAACGGCAAGATTAAGAGGGTGAACAGCTGATAGTCTATAGAGCACAGTGTTTCCAAGCTGCAGTGGTGCATCAGTTGGGCATAGAGAATGCAGTTTTCACTTACAATATTTTCAATTTACAAAGAGATTATCATGACATAGTCATTTTACAAGTCAAGAAAGGTGTATTTGAAAGGAGATCATGGAGAGAATGTGAAGGTGTCATATTGGAATAGGATGGTCTTTTTAGAGTATCTGGTATGCTTATTTTGATATTTCTTACATGTGTTTACTGGAAGTTCATTGCTTCAGGATACTCATGTTGGAACTCAAGAAATTCTGCCTTAACTTGGTATTCCTTCTTTGAAACTTAGCTACACTTAGGACAGGTTTGGTGCACTTGAGTCTACACAATCTGCATAACACGATCATTCTAGTTCTTCATTCTCACCTTATAATAGGAATATAGATTCTGGCATAGTGGTATTTTTCTCTACATTTTAAGTATCTTACCTAAGTCCTAAAAGGTTTTGAGACTCACTTTTTATTTGGGTGACTGATAAATTCCACACAAATGAAAACACCTACTGCAAAGATGTCTGACAATAATTTCACATTATTTAACTCTAGATAAGTAAAAGCAGATTAATCTCTGTCTTATTGGAAGAGACTTTCAGAAAGATAATTGAATAGGTAACTTACATGTATCTTTACAAGGATTAAATCAAATGTAGATATTTATTTAATATATAAGAAAGAAAAACCTTCCTTAGAAAAGGAAAATTAAAAGTCATAAAGGGAAAGATTGATAGATTTTAAGACATGAAAACAACTGAAGACACCATCACCAAAAAGAAATGAGAAATGACACAACAGAATATGTGTTATGTAAAAGACAAGGGATAAAGATCATTTGCATAAAGAAAGTATTTAAAATCCAGGAAAAGAATCATCCCAGTAGAAAATAACAGGCGATATTTATGTAGACGTGTCTTTTAAAAACAATGTGCTTGATCTAGCCATCTAGGAAAATGTTTACCAGTTTAAAAGAATATTAAAACTTTTTTCCTATGTTCTTTGACAGCAATTGTGCAACATCATAATGTACAGTATTTTTGAATGCATGAGAAAACTTATGCCTTACTAAATTGAAATAAAACAAAAATACTATATCTAAATTTTAAAATGCAAGCATATCTTTGAAAAGGTGACTTTGCAAAATGGTTGAAGAAACTTTAAAATAGACATGTGTTTGGTTTCATGTCAATGAAGTAATTAAATACACGAATAAAAATATTTGACTTTTGAAAAAACTATCCTATATTAAAGGATTCACTACTTTATTAGTATTCAATATTTAGGATAGTGCATTAGCAAGTGAAATGAAGTGGGTTTGTATTTAACTATGGAAATGATATTTCCTATTATTAAGTGCAAAAGTAGTTTAAAATAATGCATAAATAATACAATTTCATCTTATAAATAAATTGTAAAGATTGGCATAGTATGGTTTTTGCATGGATGTATTTTAAAATACTGCAACAGGGCTAGAGGAATGGTCCAGCGGTTAAAGCTTTGCTTTCTCAACTCCATTGTAAACCTTGAATTTTGCACATATACATATCAATAAAATGTGGGGGGAAATGCGTTTGCTTTACAAGCACTTACGCAGGCCCTAAAGCACCTGAATTTAATTCCTCAGCACTACATAAAGCTGGGTGTGGTGGCACAGGCCTATAATCCCAGCACTCAGGAGGCTGAGGCAGTAGGATTGCTGTGAGTTCAAGGCCAGCCTGAGCTCCATAGTGAGTTCAGGACCAGCCTGGATTGTAGAGCAAGACCCTGTCTCAAAAAGAAAAAAATGCTACAACAAACTGGTGGGTAAATGATTTTATATTTTACATTTTATGTTTCACATTTTATGTTTCTCAGAATTTTGTGTTTTTATAATGAATTATGTTTTAAAATTGTGCAATTATTAAAGTTATTTTTAATTTAAGAAAACATGCATTTGGAAAGCATCTGTTGTCTTACTGTCCCATCTGAGAGCCCAGAGGTTTCGTTTTCATGAATTGAGGAAAGAGGGATCCTCATTCAACCACACAGAGATGATAACTGTCACGTCTTGTTGTGACAGAAGCACCTAGAACATGTGAATGGCTTCATTGCAGAGCTCAGGTTCTGACAGCCCTCATGCTGGTTTGGAGTCAGGAACCCTGTTTGTCTGCTCTGTTTTTCTTTATAATGACTTCTCTGAGTCGTGATGCATTTTCTTCTGGCCCACCCTTACCATTTTCAAGTCCCTGGACCAGAGTACAAATGAAGCCTCACATACCAGATGTCTAAACATTTAAAAAGTTATAAATCACTCTAATAAACTACTGAATGAAATGTGTCCTATTCTCTCATTTTGACAAGTAATTCTTTGTAACAATGAAACAGAAAAAACAGGCTTACATCTGTTGTTTTTATACATCTGCAAGTTGGCAAATTACCAAAGATGATTCAATTTAATTAGCATTGCTCCTGTGGGGATTCCACCAATGGGCCAGCAATGTTTGGATGAGTTATAAAATAAAGACATTCACAAATCATGACCTATGATATACTTACACAGTATAATTTATTGTTATCCTTTAATTTCAACAAAATACTAATTATGTTACAATCAAGATTTTCATATTAATTTTATTCTATTGACAGAAATGGTCTACATCAGGGGTTGAGAATGTTTTCTGAAAAGATTCAGGCCATAAATATTTTAGACTCTGCAGGACATATGTTCTCTGTTACAACTATTCAATCCTAGTTTTCCAGTTCAAAATATGCGTAGACAATACATAACGAAATAGGTATGGCTCTGTTTCAATAAAACTTTACTTATAGAAATAGTTGAGTGTCAGCACTACCTAGTTCCAGACTCTTCTCATCACTTCCCAAGGAAAACGCATTCCTGTTAAGCAGTTACTGCCTGTCTCTCTTCTCCTCAGTGCCTGGCAACAAGTGGCCTGTTTTCTGTTACAGTGGGTTTGTGCTCCACATAGATGCAATCACAAAATGACAGAAGAACATTTAAATTTAGTTTGTAAGTCATAGTTTGATTACCTGTGATATAAGGAAGTTTTAAAGTGCAAGTGTGCACTTTAACTTGAACTGTATTCTGATAAAAAAAAAATGTAAATCAAATACTGGAAGATACAAGAAATTACAGGGTTTTTGTATATTTTTAAGAGTCATGATTTTTCTAATGTAATTCCAAGTTATCTAGCAAAACCTGAGGACAAAATAGAAATTATAAATGGTTTTTGTAAACCTTTTATTACTTTTTAAAAATCACAATTACATCTAACCTTAATTGTTCATTCTTTGCTGGGACAAAATACCTGATATCCACAATTTAAGGAGGAAAGGTTTATTGAGCTCACAGTTTCAGATAGTCTCACGCAGTCCATTCATCGGCCCCGGCAGCAGTTGAAGCACCTGGCAGGGACTGGAGAGCTGCCTATCCCACTGCAGACAGAGACCAAAGGAGGCAGGAGCCAGACAGGTGTCAGTAGCCTCAGACAAGGCCACAGCGTTTCCTGGAGGAAGCTGTAACAATGTTTCTTCTTCCTTTAATTACTTCAAGCTGCAAGCAGCCAGTTGGGGCCTGCATACCCAGAGAGGGACAGCCTCCCTCACTTCCTGGCCCACAAGTCAATAACATACACCTAAAGGCTCTGCCTTCAATCTCAACAAATTGACACAATCCCTCCAGGCTGAACCCCAAGCATCCGCCCCTTACAGCCAGGGACTACTTCCCAGTAACACCTGGCTCCACGTTCATCCTAATACATCCAAATACGTGAGGCTTTGGGAGGACACACCAGATCGGAACCATAGCGTGTCTTACTGAGCATTTTCATAAAAAGAGAACGGCTCTTAATTCTATCTTTCAATATCCAGGCGGTTGCCCTCAGAAAGAATTAGTGTCTTGATTCACCTTGTCCCCCCGACTTAACCTATTAATAAGTTTCAGAGCAGCATCGCCAATTTTACCATATAAAATATCCTTCTGCCTCCCCGTGCTAATGTGAGGACCACAGTGACGTGTGAGTTCTTCCAGCACTGTGCATTGGAACGAGGGGGCACCAAAGAGATGAGCGTTCAATGCTGCTCAGAGGTGATGGGCTCCCAGCGGGAGGCTGCTTCGTGCTGTCAGAATGCATTTGGTAAGGTTATTTTTTTTTTCTCTTAGCTAACTAATTCCCTTACTCAAATCCTTCCTCAGATCGAAAGCACTGTTGACAACATCAGACCTGCGTGTTCTCAGCATTCACGACGTTTGTTTTGAAGACACAGGTTAAGGCGTTTGCGGAAGCCTTTCCCTGAGGCTCACGCTAGATGTTGAGGGTTACAAGCAGCTCTGGGCCCGTGTTTAAACGAGAGTTGCTGTAATAAATTTGTGCTTGTGTGATTCACTGTAGGGGTTCTATACGGTGGGACCTCTCCGTGGCTGTTTACGAGTGGGTTTCCTCATCCAGGGGGGCACACGACATACCAAGGGACTGTATGAAATGATGCACGTGGATTGCTCTCCTGATGTTTGTCTTGTCTGCATGCTTCGTTTCACAATGATGTCATGATTTGGGAGGTTTGTTTTGTATCATAAGTGAGATCATTCTAGAAATTCTCTTCTAGTTTTAGTAAGAAAAACATGCATCATTTTCTGTTGGTCCTATTGAGAACAGTGGTGTAATCGCATGAATGCACTGACGGCAACTTTTAGAAAGCTTTGTACAGGCAACCAAGCCCCAGGCTATGGCCAAAATCCTAGCTTCAAGGCACTTGTCCCACTTTGAATCTAATAAATAAACAAAAAGGAACAAACTAGGAACACACCATTGCCAAAATCTAACAGAGTATCTTTCCAAAATTTCACCTTTGTCCTGCTCCTGGCCTTACGGCACTCAGCTTCCCCATCACCCAGACACTGCTGATTTCCAAGCAAGGAGTGCACATCCGCCCTTATCTCCAGCCACCCATATGCAAAGACCAGATAATCCCAGGCTGATGAGAGATCTCTGCTCCCAGGCAGCTGTCCCCAGGAGCACAAATACGATAGCACAGCTCTCAAACTAATCGTTTATAAAACCCTTGTCAGGAGCTATGATGAACCGGGGTGGGATTTTGCTCTGGCAGCTACCATAGGCCCGAGCAAGTGCCTGCCCTTGGTCGCGGTCTCTCTGCTTTGATTAAGAATTCCATTTTCCTCTCCTACATTGTTGACCTTCTGTTTCCACATGATATTTCAAAGTACCTGAAAGGTTGAAGATTTAATACGACTTCCCTGCTTTAGAAATAGAACGGGGAGTTTCCCCTCTGCGGAGGATTTCTTTCTTAAATTCCTGAATTTTTTTTCTCGAGGTCTTGAAATCTGGCACATTACATTTCTAGCACAATGAAACAAGAGACTGTGAGTTACAAATAGATTATTAATTAAGTGTAAGGAAGAACACCTCTGGGTGTGACCGAGGCCCAAAGAAGGCTGATCTTGGAGCCTGTACCTGGCCTCTTGATCCTTCCTCTCTGGCTCTGTTTCCCCACTTTGCTTCCTGGCTGCTGTAAAGGAAGCGCTGTTGTTTCTTAGGGCCCTTCTCCTGTGATGTTCTGGCCTGGAAGCCAGCTGATCGTGGGCTGAATCTCCTGAAACCATGAGCCAGATTAAGCCTCTCCTCAGGGTGTAGGTGTCAGGAATTTTGTCTTAGCAACAGGAAAGCTAATACATAGAAGAAATAGTTAGGCAAAGAGCGGGAGACACCGAATCTGAGACCAGTTTCACTTTCATTCTACTGAAGTCTAGGATAAAACAATTCGCAGACACTTCTACATCTGTGAAATAAATGGGCTAGAATAGGGAACTTCTAAAGTTCACCCCAAATCTAAAGTTTACTGTAGCTGTTTCGGATATCATAGTCCTCAAAATCTGTCTCTGGTTAAGTCTTCTTTTTCTCTTTTCTTCTCAATCTCTTCTTTTATCTACTTGCTATTCTCAACTCTCTCTCTCTCTCTCTCTCTCTCTCTCTCTCTCTCTCTCTCTCTTTCACTTTCTCTCTCTCTGCCGCTCCCTCCTCCTTCCCTCTCTCTTCCTCCCTCTTTTCTCATGAACACACTTCTAAGGAATTGTAAATACTAGGTTTTAGATCCCAGATCCTCACTAATATGTTTGACTTCTTCTGTTTGTAGTAAGCCTTCTGTTTGTAGTAGACAAATTCTTTTAAGCTTTTGGATAACTCCTTTAAAACACACACACACACACACACACACACACACACACACACACACACACACACACAAATTTCTTCACTCGGAGCTTTTTACTTTGTATTTTTCTTACTGTCTATTTAAAATAAACCTAAAAGATTATTTGTCTCCAAAGTGTACATGGATGTCAACGTTTTGAATATTTGCATATCTGAAAATGTCATTTTAATTGTCTTTTAAAAGAAATGAAGCTTAGCTGAGTACAAAGGTTTTTTTTAAATTTTTTTTAAAGTTTATTAACTTTGGCAAAGAATGCTGAAGTCGCAGCCTCATGGCCTCTTTCATTTCTCAGTAGCCTAATTGTGTTATTTTGCCTCCTCCTTTTTATGAATAGCTGTAATGTTCTTTACTCTCAAACTCTTAAAAAATTGCAATTATTTTTCAACATGAGAACCTTGCCAGGGTTGGGACTAGGATGACAGAATATCATCTAAATAAAGAAAAAGAGAGAGTGATATAGGAGACAGCCTGGGGATGTAGCTCGGTGGCTGAGCACTAGCCTGGCATTCTGAAAGCCCGGGGTTCAGTTCTCATCACTGAAAAATAAGTAAAAAACATCCTTAGTTTCAGAGTATAAAATGGGCGTTGTTGCCTTGATGGACTTCCTAATTTGCTTGGTAGAAGAGCGATTTCTTCAGTTCAAAGACTGGGCCTTTATAAAGGGGCATGATATATCTTTGCTTTTTTCATTTTTTATGCACAAGTTGCTAAATTCTGCAGACTGGGCTCAAACTTGAAATCCTCCTGCCTCAGCTTTCCTTGTTGGCTTCTTAGAGTCTGATGACCTTACAGACTGAGAGAAGTGCACTGGTTCTTATGAGACAAATAGCATTTTGACACAGACCTTGGGACAGTGTAGACAGGGTTAGAAATGATATTTTAAATCTTACGAATATGGGAGTTCCTCGATGAAGGAAACTTACATGGGATGGGAGGGGGTGGGGCATGTGCAGCAACAAGCCATGCGACATCATGGTCTATTCTTAGTATCTCTGAGTCTTTGAATGACTTAATGAGTTGAATCATTTGGGAAACTCTAAGCATCGACAGGAACATTAGTGATTATTCCTTGAATTTATGATCCAAGCTAAGGCCTGCCCATTCCTTTCATGATGCCTATTCCAACTGACCTGACCACAGATATTTTCTTTGTCCTTTTGTGGAGTTTCTGCAAATTAACTACCATGATTCTTTGACTTTTCTCTCCTCTCTAAAGTCTGAGAAATGGAGTACTACTTTCTTGAAATAAGCTTCCCTACATATGGTAGCGTAGATTTTGGTGAGAGTCGGAACCACTTTTTTCCTCTTTGGCAACTTAATTATTCAGAGTTCTGGGGAAAGTCTGCTATCCAGTGAATGAATAGGCATCCCACAGAAAGGGGAACACAATAACACATCTAGGCTCCTGACAAATGCAGGGTCATGGGGAATGTGACCATTGACTTTGGGATTCAGTGCCAAAGGCACTAACAATTTAAAGGAAAAAAGATTATTGCACTCCACTAACTTTACTGCCTCCTATATAGTATCAAAATGACATTTCCAGATATGCAAAGATTGTAAAAACTTGATACCCACATGAACTTTAGAAACAAGCAAAGCTACAGGTTCATTTTAACTGAATCATGGAGAAATGCAATGTTTAAAGCTCCAGAATGAAGAAGTATATGTATCGTTCAGAAAAAGTTTACCATCCAAAGCATTAGAAAGTGCCTCGGCCTGTATGTCTGGCATATATCTCGAAGATTCTCTGATTTTTAGGATTGCACATCCAGGTTCAGGCAATCGGGAGCTGCTTCAGAAACAGCTGTCCTCTTTTCTCCCACAGCCAGTGGCAAAGTCATCTGAAGACAGGTTTCTTTCCATCCTTACAAGTCAAATTTTGAGTGGATTCTCAGAAAGCCACAGCAAGGAAAGGAATGTTAATGTGCATGGGGCTCCATCAGAGACAGAGAGCAAGTGAGAGCCTCAGGTGTACAGCGGTAGCCTCTGCTCCCAGGTGGGAGCCATGGCGACCTGTGGGAACCATCTCCACGCAATGGCCGTGGCAAAGAATCACAGAAACAGGTGCATGGTCTGTTCAATTGTACTTTTAAAAATATGTGTGTATGGATCAGTTTTATTTATTCTTCAAAGTGAATTGCTTTTGCGCTGCAACTGGGACTCCTTCTGACCATACATTCTTCCCTTATGAAAGGCATATTCTGGAAAATACAGTGTTTGCAAGATTCAGGGAAGGATGGTTGATACTCTGAGATGAATCATACACAAATGTTCAAATGTTGCATTAGAATGTGAGAGATGGCTGCGTATCAACCGGAAGGGTGGTGCTAAATGTTTGCCTGGCTACTTGAGAAGAACATGCACTTTAAAACTGGGAAGTCCTAGATTTTTTTCATCTTACTCTGTCTGCTTTGGACAAACGTTGCTGTCCCTCTGAGCCTGTCTTCTCTGGGATGAGAGGACGCTGATTCTAGCTCTCTACCGTTGTTGTGTGAGGAGCAGCACATCTGACCCTGTTCCGTGGTCAGTGCTTCAGAATGAGCACTTGCCTGTTTTCATCATCTTCTTCCTTTGATCCAAAATTTAAATTTGGTTTCAATTTAAATTTCCAGCTGCCTTGGCTTATTTACTTACTTACTCATTTATTTTTGTGGTACTGATGATTGGACCCAGGGACTTTGCACCAAACTAAATTCCCAGCCTATTTTTATTTTTTGATTTTGAGGCAGAACCTTGTTAAATTACGAAGTTGCCTAGGCGGGGCTCAAACTTGTATTCCAGCTGCCTTGGTCTCCCAGAGGGCTGATATTACAGGCCTATACCACCTGGCCCAGATGGACCTTTTATTTTTAACGTAGTCCAACTCATGAGCCTCATCTTTCAGCTTTCAGCTGTGACATCTATCTTATTTAGCCACTGCCAACTCAGAGGAAGTAATGAGTAAATAAAATGCGGTACGTCTACAAATGGAGTAGGACTTTGCTGCAAAGAAGGATGAATTGAAGACATTTATGTGGGAGTGGGTGCACCTTGAAACCATAATGCTAAGCGAAATAAATCGGACACAGGAGGTTAAATATTATACAGTTACTCTCCTATGAAAAACCCAGGGTATAAATAACATAAGGTGTAAAATAAAGGACAGGTGATAGGAAACAGGGAAGTATATGTGGTGGAGATGGGAGAAAGGCCTGTGGGTGGGAGGAGATGGGACAGCAGGGAGGGAAGGAAAGGGGAAGTGAAAACGGTGACGGTACTACGGGCACAGGTGCCAGTCCCCCCAGGTGCATGGAAGTTTTGTGTGGTGCAAACGTGCAGCAATAAAAGCATAGTTGTGAGAAAAAGAAAAATGGAAACAATAAAAACTCAAAACATAAAACCCTCAAACCTTTCTTCAGCCAAGACAGCGGGTCAGTGCATTTACGGGCTTGCTGGTCCGTGGGCTGCCCCAAGCACTGGGGGCATGCCCAGGTGACCCCGTTTGTACTGATCTCAGTGCCTTCTGGTGACATCAGTTATACGCTCTGCTGTCTCTCAGGAGTGATTGATTTTGAAGTCGGTTATGTCAATGCAGATCTTCCCTGCCTGATTATTTTCACTGAGTCATTGGTTTGAGCAGTGCTGCAGAGCAGGGCGTAGGAAGCCATGCAGGGCTTCACCTCTGAGAAACGAATATCGAAGTAGTCCCATGCCGTTCGTGGGATCCTACAGGTGGAAAGTCCCAGAGACTTTTTGAAGACAATGGCTTTGCATTGCTTGTGGGGAAAGTGAGGCACAGAAGACTTCAGTGTCTCACCCAAGATCACAGCTCCCTCATAGCAGAAGAGACCAAACCTTCTGCTCCTTTTCCCTGTATTGAGGTCCCTGTAAAACTCTGTTGCCTTATGGGGTTACGTGATCCATCAGAACCAAAGTTTAGAATAAAACCTATAACATTTTGTCTCCATTAGAGCCTTATGTAGAAATTTCAACTTTTTAAAAGTGGTTTCAGTTCTACTGAGAAAGAAAATTGTCTAGTTGTTTCTATTTTGGGGTGGAGAAAAAGCTACTTTATTTGTTTACAATAACTGGATTTTTAAGTAAAGTCACTGTCCTTTGCCACTTTAAAACTCAGATATTCTTTGGAAACACTCACACTGTTGCCTTCATAAATCAGCTCTGCATTCTCATCGATTGTCTCTTAAGCTTGTTGCACGTTCTCGTGAGCCCTGCCTTTTGTAGTAGTGTGGGATTGCCCCAGGGCCTTTGCACTGACTCTTCTCCCCAGCCCTTTCTTCGTTTTCTTTGTTTGCTTAGTGTAGTGGGGGGGGGGGGGGGGGGGGGGTAGAGCCCAGGGTCTTCACAGTGGACTACCTCTCCAGCCTAGGATGGACTCCTACGTGTGATGCTCCTGCCTTTGCTTTCCAGAGGGCTGGGATTATATTCCTAAACTACTGGGTTTGTCTTTTTGAATTTTTCTTTAGAGACGGTTTCATTAAAGTGACTCCACTGCCCAGGCTAGGCTTGCATGATCACTGTCTGTCTGAGCCTTGGGTGAGGGCCTTGGGTCAGGTTGGCAGAGCTTCATACGCATGTCACCCTCTGCAGTCTCTTCCTGGTCCACCTCACCGTCACTGCCCTGGGTGGAGTAAGCCCCGACACTGCCCACACCATCATCTCTTCAGCCTAATGCGCGTGAATCCCCACCTCTAGCCAGCACGCCCCTTCACCCCGTCTCCGTTCAATCCAGGGGTAGCTCCTTTGGGACCTTCTGAGTAAGTCTCTCAGGTTGGCATGGTCCCCATCTGCTGGATTTGCTACATCCTAGCCAGGGTCTGTGTATTCTTTTTCTAAGCCCTTTGACTGCTGATCGCTCTTCATGTGATGAGGTAGCAGTAACCCTGCCCTGGGCACGCGGAGAACCCACGTGCTTTCACGTTCTGTGGGAACATCGGCACACCTCCCAGCCTCTCGGAGTCACAGCTTTCTGCTCAGGAAAACGGAAGAAGAAAGTAAGAGTTAAATGAGAAAATCATAGCTAGGATGTTCTGTAAATGTCTGCTGTGCTCCTTGTCATACGATATCTGTACTTTGGCCCACGTTCTTGAGACATGGCCCTATCGATAGAGCACAGCACTGTGCTCGGCATTGTCAGAAGCAGCAAGCCAGGTGTGGGGTGGAGGTCTTACAGGTTGCCTGAGGTGAGGGACCAGGGGAGAACCCTGCTGCCAGGAATGGGACCTCCACTCCTTTTCCTCTGTGATCTGAATTTCTACCAATGGAAGGTAAATTTGGTACAGCAAATTTCTTGTTTTGTTCAGTTCATTTTTTACAAATGCATGTTTTCCTTGGATCCTTACAGGAAACTGTCCATTTATTTTAATTTTCATAAAATCTTTATTCAAGTATAACTTAAAAACAAAAGAAGCAAGACCAAACTCCAGCAGTACAGCTCCATGAATTTCCACAGTAAATGTGTTTTCCTGGTATAGTTTCCATTACTCCCACCCCTTCACGCTTTGCCTAGGCACTGACTCCCCTGAGTGCCTTTACTGTCTTGACATGTAATGGGATGGATGAGTGTTGCCTGCTTATGTACTTTTTATGAAGGACATCTAAACAGAAGTGCAGCGGCTGCACACGCAGAGTATCGTCCTGGAGGTTATGCTGCTGGGCCATAGCGCATGCACACGCTCAGCTTTGGTAGGTACTGCCAAGCAGATGTCTAAAGTCATTGTGCTAATGTCGCTTCCAACCAGCAAAGCGTCAGTAACTCCACATCATTGCTCACACTCAAAATTCTTAGTGATTTTTATTCTAGTCCTTCAACTGGACATGTCATAGTATGGTATTGATACTGGGTTTTAATTTGCATTTTCCTAATGACTAATGAATTCGCCATCTATTCATGAAGTGCTTTTTCAAGGGACTTTTGCTCATTTTTTATGGGGTTTAACTTTCCTTTATCTCACTGACTTTTAGAAACTCTTTATATATTACAAATCTGGCTCCATTGTCACATACATCTATTTTAATTATTTTCTCCTATGCTAAGGTTTGCTTTTTTAATCAACTAATTTGGTGAAAGAAGTCCTAATTTTTAATACAGCTTAAGTCATCATCTTTGGTTATACTCATTTCCCTAACAAAATTTTAAAGTCTGCATTTTTCAAAATTCTTAAGATGTTCTCCTAAGTTTCCTCCCAAAATTTTTATTGTTTTTCCATTCACATTTGTATGTACAATGAATTAGAATTGATTTTTATGTATAGTAAGAGTCAGGGATCAGGCTTTGTTTTTCTTTATGAATAACCAATTGGCCAAACACTATTTGTCAAATAATGGAAAGGCTATTTCTTTATTCATTTATTTGTTCATTCATTCAGTAAGGGAATGGTTCTCCCAGAGAGGGACAGTAGCAGTTCCAGAGGAATGGCAGAAAAAGGCAGTGGGAATTCGGTGGAGATGGACTGAATCAATAGGACGGGGAAGTGCACAGTGGGCGCCTTTTTTTTGTACCTCACTGCACATGGTAGATGCACGGGGTATACATGGTGTTGTGTGCCATGGAAAGCTCTGGGCAGCCAGTGGCTGAGTGTGGACTCTTTTATCTTCGGGAGCTCTACCTCTATGCTGCCTCTGGACCCATCAATGGGGTACAGCCTTGGAGGCAGGTCTGTCTATCCTACTGGCAGTGTGGCAGATAGAAAGCCCTCGAGTTGCTCTACTACCCTGACTAAAACCTGATGACTTGGTGGAGGGCTTGATTAGAAAAGAACAGCCTATTTAGCATGTCTGTCGCAGTTCCTGCTCCAACAGAACATTCCCACACCATTGATGGACAGCTGCACAAACAACTCTAGGCCGTGGAGATTACTCAGTGTGACTGATCAGATCAAAAATGAAATCTCTGTCACAGCAGGGTGGCGCAATGCCTGGATCCGATGAAGTCTATGGGAGGAAGCTGAATGCCTTGGAAACAGCTAATTTCCTTCACCCTGACATGCCTGTCTGCCCTTTAAAAAAAAAGTGGCGAGCTCACGGCCTGCAGGCCAGACACCTTCTGACGCCAAATGGATGGATTATGTGTATGCCTGGATTAGAGCAGACAGGTTTACCTCTGTTCTCCCCTGGACTACCTGGACTGAGGGGGGTTCTCCTGGCAGTGGGGAACTCAGAACAGTGGACCTCACTTTCTTAAGAACAGTGCTTAAGGTATTGTCCATAGGAATGGCCACACAGGCTTTCTGATTTTGAGAAGCACTTGGATTGATTTTTCTGATGAGACCAACAAACTGGGTTTAGGGATGTAAAGTTACTAGCTCATGACCACCAGAAGCTGTAGGGAGAGTTAGGCCACAGAGCTCATTTCCTCATGTGAGATCGGCTCCGTAAAGTAGTATAAGCTATTTATTCCCTTTAGCTGTGGGAAGAACAAATCAAGCCAGGTCCTATAGTGCAGAACTGTAATCCTAGGACTCTGGGAGATACAAGCTGGAGGGTCCCAAGCCCAAGCGCAGCCTGGGAAACTTAGTGAGACCCTGTTTAAACATCAGAATTTAAAAAATGGGCTGAGATGTAACTCGCCTCCGAGGCTTTAGGCGCTATCCTAAGTCCAACAATTACACAACAAAGAAAAGAACGCATCAAAACACAGCCATCTTCAGTACTTTGTTTCAATGTTTAGTAATCTATAAAGCCAAACGATTCTTTTATTAAAATTCTATCAATACCCTTGAAACTTTTGTCCTCACTAGAGTTGCTTTTTGTAATTATAGTAAAATATGCATAGCATAGTTTTACTTTCATAACCATTTTCTAGGTTCAGTAGTGCTAAGTACATGTGCACTGCTATGAAATCTGTCTCTAGAACTTTTAATCTTGGAAAACTAAAATTCTACACCTATTAAACAGCAACTTTCCCTTCCTTCCTCATTCGGTCCCTGGCAACCGCCGTGCCACTTTCTGTCATTATGATTTTGACTCCTCCAAGGACCTCCTATGAGTGGAATCAGGAAGTATTTGTCCTTTTGTGATTGGCTTTTTTCATTTAGTGGAGTGTCCCCAAGATTCCTTCATGTTGTAGCATATGACAGAACTTATTTATGGCCGAATATGATTTCACTGTATAGATACAGGATATCTTTGTGTGTTCATTCAGCCATTGACAGGCACTCTGGTTACTTCTACTTATTGGCTATTGTAAATTTTATTTATTTATTTTTTGAGTTCTTCAGAGGAAAAGAAAATGTTGTGTAACCCATTTTATAATAGTCCCAGTGTTGGCATGTGAAATTCCTTCTCACCGTTGTCTCTCTTAGGACAGTCAACTAAGGCATTCCAGTTTTTCCTTATAGTTTCAGTCTGTACTTCAGTCTACATCTCCAAACCTGCTCTGCGCTCCTCCAAACTGTGTGCACAACTTCGAGCTGAAGTTGGAACGGCCTGTACTAGCCTGGGCACGAACTCCTCTGAACACGTCCCCTCCCACCGTCCAGATGAGTCTCACCCCTGCTCCCTTCTGCTCTTTCTTCAGGAAAGCTCTTGTTTCTTCACACACCCCTGTGTTTCTCTAACCTGTCTGCTCTTCATCAATCTTTCCCAGTGCAGGAATAGATTTTTTTTATTCCACGACCTTACTCACAATAGAGTCACGGCATGTGCCTTACCCAGGTAAAGAAAGACAACATCCAAGTTCTTCTAGACGCTTAGGATGTAACATTCCCACTTACATATGCATTTTGTTTAATGAAAAGAGGGGTGCTGTTCTTGAACTTAAAAATCCAAACTGCTATAAGACAATGGATTTTTAAATGTGTAAGAATGTTGGGATGCAAAGAATCCTGGTGTGAACTCTTTTGCAAAGTGACTATTGTTCACTCTCTGAAGAGCATGCAGGATTTATCCAGACCATCCCTTCTCCTTTCTCCAAATGCCACTTTCAGGCAGCCCCTTGGTAAGGCCAACTCCCTTCTTCACTCCATGCCAATCCATCAGTTTTTCTCATCCTGAAGACGACAATACTTAATGAGTCTGCTTCCTTTTTGAAATTCTGTTTTTGCTGTTTCCTCTCCAAACTTCTATGTTGGGTAGCCCCTTCCTCTACGCTCTTGAGATAATTTAAAATGTGCCTCTATTTCATAGCTCTTAGCATTTCCTCTTGTTCAGAGCCATCTATAACTTCAATTTCTGAGAAAAGCACTTAGAGGTATTTCCCTGCCCACCAGAATAATATAGGCAGGATCTCCCAAGTGAGGCCTGCTGTCTGTATTTTAGATTATGGCTGAAAATTTGAGAAGTAAAAGTTAAAGATTATAAGAAAGAAGGAAGGAATGCCCACTATTTTTTTTAAATCAACAAGTTCCCAATTCTATCCCTTCTGTGTATTTGATCTTTACTTTAAACTTTTCCACACATTTGATCAGGTTATCTTCACTGGGGTATTCCAGCCATCTCCTGCCTTATTTCAACCAAGGAGTACCTAAGCTTTCGAAGCAGGTTAGTCTGACCAACTCAACAGTTATGCAGAGTGTTGTGGTTAGGCTCTGGAGTGTCCCCCAAAAGTCTCATGTATTTTGATGTTAGGTATTGTCTATGGAACCATGTGATGTTGGTGGATTGGGGTCTGGTCTGGAGGGGTGGAGTTAGGATTAACGGTGTGTAGTGGCCACACCTGGATGCAGGGGGGACTGGTTACTGAGAGGAGACCTGAAAGGATACATAAGCTGAACCTGCCTTCCCGGAGGACTGGGGCTAGTCTCAACTAGCCTCAGCTTCTCTTCCTGTTTTTCCGGGGAAGCTGCCTCCACTTCTGCCTCTGTCCTGTACTCTAATTGCTGCCGACTGCCCCTGAATGGATTGTGACCATCTGAAACTGTGAGCTAAAATAAACCTTTCCTCAATTTGTGGGTGTCGGGTATTGGGTCACAGCAACGAAAAAGTAACTAAGACACAGAGGGACTCACACAGTGCACTTGTCTTATAGAAGCAATGAAGGTCCGTGTGTCCTTTAGCTTATTCACACTCAGGCCTTATGGTATGTTCAATAGGTGGTTCATGAGACATTGGTAGTTACCTTGAAAATGAAATTTCAGCTGTTTTAAATTATTTTAAAAAGCAAATATCAAATATCTAGTTGTTGATCTTCCTTTTGAAAATATAGAGAGAGGGAGAGAGAGAAAACTTGCCTGAGCAAAGAAAAGAGAACCTTCATCCAACCTAAGGGAATGTCACTGAGAGATTGCTACAGAAGTCAAGGAATTTGTCCAGACAGGAAGCAGATGGGAGCCAGGATATTTACAAAGTGTTGACATAATGTCTCTGGTTGACATGCAAATAATCCAGTTGACATGGTGGGGAATAGAAATGAGAAGCTTTGTGATTGAAACTGGCCATGACTTTTCAATCTTTGAAACTGGTTATAAGGTACCTAAGATTCATCTCATAGTGTTCTCTATTTTTACGTTTATACAATGTGTAGTTAGAAAATTGTGTTAAGTAAGACACAGACTTAGCTGGTACAGATGTGCCTTTGCATAACAAATGCAAACAAAAATTAACTATAACTTTATCAGACCAACAGACTAACAGTTAAAATTAGAAATGAATGCAACCCTAGATTATGACTGCATTAAAGATAAGTCAAAATTATGAAATGTCATTACTAAATGTTTGGAAAGTTATGAAAATGGCAAGAAACAAAACCTCATGGTATTTGGCCAAGACTGTGCTCAGAGGGAAAAGTCACAGTTTCGGAATAACGTATTATGATGAGAGATTGAAAGTGCATGAAGAAAGTATTAACTACCACGCAAGGGGGAAAGAGGCATAACTTAAAGGGAAGCATTTCAAAAAATTTAAAATGGAAAAATAAATGGATTAGAAAATTTAGGACAACCAAGAAGGCACAAAGGCAGAAGACATAAAATTGTGACTTAGAACAACAACGTAACTGCACTTCATCCTGGGTGATTTTTGGAACAATATTAATTGCCACGTTTGACATAATATCTGGCTATAGCTGTAGACCAATACCTACATAAGAAACAGAGTACTTATTTAAAAGCATACTTTCCTTCTTACCCTCATCCCCAAAAGTATCAGGATTAGATCACTTTCCAGGTGATTTCCATGAAACATTAGAGAAAAAGAAAATTGTTTAGTAACTTAAATTTCTCAAGGCCATTAAAAATATAAAGTACCCTTAACCCATTTTATCTGTGGAAAAACTACATTAAAAAAAAAACCCTCCATACCCATTAAGATGAGTTTGTTCCACAGATGAAAGTAAATGCAGCAAAAGGAAATTTCATAAGCTTGATTCATCTTATTGATAGATCAAAGGACACAAATACATTAAGTCTTTGCAATAAATTCTAAAAATTCATTAATTGTAATACTGACTGGCACAGAACGTACTTCTTACAAAACTTGGAGTTGGAGAGACATTGCCTCTCTACTGGAATGGATATACACATGTGTGTTTTTTCAAATAAATACTGCACTTCATAGCAGTACTCTTAAATTGGAAGAGCAGATGGGTGTTATCTCCCCTGTTCATACTTTTGATGGGCTGGCGTAGAAATCTATCAATTCTCAATAGTAAAGCATCATTGGACCAATAAGCAGTATCTGCTCTATCAAAAGATTAATGGGAGACCAGCTTAACATGACAAAGCAACTCCACCATTCATCAGGAGGAATAGACAAGACGCATCCAGAACACGTGGAGCAATAGGGAGGCGGAATTTATCTTCGCATAAGTAAAAATATACTATAATATGATAATGAATTACCACTGAGCCCATGTGAAAAAGGACCAAGATGTTTAGAATATGACAATGATAGCCTTTCAAATCCTGAGATAAAAGATGAGTTATAAGTCCTGTTTGTCACAACACTCAGAAATTATGACAATATTTCCTGAAATACACTGTGCCCTTCCCTTATCCAGAGGTAATGTGTGATTAACCCCCTCAGTGGATGCCTGCAGCCTAAGATAACACCAAGCTCTTTATATTGTGAGCACGGCTTTCCCGTCCGCCCTGCAGCTCTGCCATGCAGCACTGGAGTTAATACTAGTACATCCTTCCACGTGTCGTGCCCTGTGCCTGTTTTGCATCACTGCGCTTATACTTTGGGGCCACAGTTAAACAAAATGGGGGTTACTTGAATCAAGTATGGTCAACCCAATAATCAAATTGCTGCTGAGTGATGGAGGGGTGAGTGGTGCACATAGCAGCGGGGCCAGATGAAGGGCCAACTTCAGTCCTGGGCAAGACTCTTCTCAAAATGGCCTTCAACCTTACCCTTAGGAATTATTTCCAAAAGGTTCCATTTAAAAATTTTAAAAATCGTTGTTGGAGGCAGGTAATTGAAACTGGAGAAAGCAGAGCCTGGGTAAGAAGGCCAGCTGTCTGTTGTGCTACGTTAAATGAAATTTTCTGCGTTTGAAAGAAAATCCCGTTTGAGAGAAATGATTAGATTGTCCCAAGACAAGCAAACAGTAAGAAGATAAGGTGTGCACAGGAATACTTTGATACTTCTTGTGACGGTTCAGTGGTGCTTATGACAATATTCTGAGTCACCTAGAGGACCTGACCAAGTTATTTTCTTAGATTACTAATAGATCAACAGACAAATACAAACTCGCAGAGCTCCTGTTGTGGGCCAGGCACAGCTCCAAGCTGTTGCGGTGTGTACTGAGTCACGGATCTTGGTGACAACTGTATGAAAAGGCACTGTTTATTCCTCTTTTCCATATCCAAACCTGCGCAGTGGTTATGCGGCCTCTCCACAGACAGACAGCCAGGAGACAGGAGAGCCACAGCTGTGACCTCTGTGGGCCAGGCCCTTTGCTCTGGAAGGGCACAGCTGCGGCCCCCTTGGCCCGGGGTCCGGCCCGTCCCAGCACGCTCTCCGGGCCACAGGGGACGTCACCCCTGCTGCAGGTTCTCACGCCCTGTCTTCTTTCCTCAGGGACCTGATGCCACGGACCCTGGACGGACAGATCACCATGGAGAAGACGCCCAGCTACTTCGTCACGCGGGAGGCGCCCGCGCGCATCTCAG